>JZLH01S0623784.1:4322-17746 GCA_001188425.1 Eucidaris tribuloides | reverse complement strand
AACTATTGTATGCACCATAAAATCTGGTAATTACTTTGTCTTGTGCTAGGTAATAATCTGAGAATATAAGAATGATTGGTTAATAACCCCTTATTTAATTCAGTGGATAGAATTACGGTAAAACGTGAGATATTCCATACAAACACTCCTCGCTGCTCGCATATCACGTGCGAAATTACCCGTGCTTTCATTTGTAAGTTGACTTAAATGCTGTATTATTTCGCAGGCGGTGGACCAGTCCAAGCATACGAAAGAAAAATTTAATAAGATGTGTAGGTGTGCTAAATGACTGCTGATTTTAATTTAGCAGGCAGCTTATAGTCTTATTTTGTTTTCATTATGTTACTTCCTGGTTGTCGGTTGACGAATAACTGCATTTGTTGAAGAGGTGGGGCGAAGTATTTTCATGATTTATGATATATTTTGATGGTGAATGTGTTTTCATCTTCATAACAATTTAAAGGTACGATGTATTGATTAACTTACATTGAAAATGGGTAGCCTATCGGCGGAGATTTCTAGACGATTCACATATATTGTACTGGCAAAGAATTGGTGGTAATCAGGAGGGGGAATAAGGACCACGACAAAACAGCTTCTCACTAGAATGCATGGAATTAAACAACCTCAAGAAAGCAGGATAAAAGATGAATGCATTCCTCAATTTCACACAAGTAAACTTGTCAAGTAAATGATGGTGTAATTGAAATACTTTGCCGCATATCGAGTGGAATATTTCATCATCCTTCTTCAGTGTATTATTTTTTATTGTATCGATATTCCTGGTCCATAACAAGACCGCAATCAATTCTCAAAATCTGTACACAGTATTCTTAAGTTATGTACCACAGAAGGTGAAATCACTAAAATCATCGAGAGGTCCACTTTAAAGGGCAGTAACATGCTTGGGAGGAAGTAAAAAAATGCCTCAAGAACTAAATGAGGTTGGAAAACATATCAATATATATATACTGGAAAGAGTGTATAATTATACAAGCTGGAAGTATATGTCTAAGTTGAATTTGTACACTTGAGGAGAAACAAGCATAAATGTACCAGTCATGAATTACATGTATTCTCCGGCCTTGATAGAAATTGATCCCTTAAAAAACACCCTACAAATTTCACGTGACAATCTCAGCATTTTCTAATAATGATTGTACAACCGTAGGCAATGCATGACTATGCCATTTTCACAGCAGATTGATTCTGGAAGCATTGTCTTGAATTGAGGACTACTTAAATCTAGGCATTTTCCTTTAATACATTACTTGGTTTCTTTGTTTAAGTTCGACGGCTCCATGATATTTAGGCAGACGACAATTGCTCATGCAACAATTGCTCCGACGATTATTTCACTTACCCAACCCTAAACCTACCCCTCACCATAACCGTTACCTACCCCCTCACCCTAACCCAACTCTAATCCCAGATTACACTACAAACCCAATGACAACCATAACCTTAAAGGTAAATGACATGATTGGGGTATTCCTCAACTTGGAAAAAACTGTTCTAGAACATGTAAACTGTGAAAGGATTCTAGTGTGAAAATGTTGTAGTCAAAAGTTGACCCGTTTTAAAATAACTGTCCTCAGTATGCCTTGTGACAGACAAATCAGTTGTGCAGCCGTCTATAGGATCTATTTCCATCGGGACTCGAGAGAAACAAAATGCTAGTATATTCATGCTTAATTTGGCTTAAAGGGAGAAGGCGCCAGCAACTAACAGGCATAAGTTAAGAATAAAAATGACATTATCAGTATTGTGAGAATTATGGTACATGGTGACAAAAACAGCCTAAATAAGGGGTACTGTGTGATACTCACCCTCATCAAGGCCCTATAAATTAGTTAATTTGTGTTTATTTTACGTCTTTGTAAGTTTTACCCTAAGACAAAACTTGCAGAAACAGCTATAGGGGGAGGAGCTTATCGATTCAAACAGTGCATACATTACCACGGTGCGCGGCTAACACACGTCGCGTGGCATGCATCGGTCGTGCAATCTGATTGGTTGGCAAGAACTCAAATATTTTCTTAACTTATGCCTGTTAATTGCTGGCGCCTTCTCCCTTCAATTAAACAAATTCAAGATAAATCCTTCCAGCCAAGAGATACACTGCAGCTGGTGTATCCATTGAATATCTTCCAACCAGTTTGGTTTGAGAGGCACATTTTATTTTGTCATGTCGTCGCCCAGCTGGCAGAAGAGCGTTAGCAAATGCTCTAAGCAGAGGGGCGTTAACAGTCCGATTGGCAGAAGGTCATTAGCAGTTGCTCTAAGCAGAAGGGCGTTAACAGTAAAGTGCTTGTAACGTGACAACTACTGGCTTATTTCACATGAAATCAAAGTATTGTGATTTTGTTAGATCCTTCTATCAGTACCTAAGGCGAAAATATGAAGTAAGCCTATGGGTTTCAAATTAGAGGCAAGTCACTGTTAATGCCCTTCTGCTTAGAGCATTTGTTAACGACCTTCTGCCAATCGGATTGTTAACGCCCTTCTGCTTAGAGCATTTGCTAACGCCCTTCTGCCAATCGGACTGTTAACGCCCTTCTGCTTAGAGCATTTGTTAACGACCTTCTGCCAATCGGACTGTTAACGCCCTTCTGCTTACAGCATTTGTTAACGACCTTCTGCCAATCGGACTGTTAACGCCCTTCTGCTTAGAGCATTTGCTAACGACCTTCTGCCAAACGGACTGTTAACGCCCTTCTGCTTAAAGCATTTACTAACGACCTTCTGCCAATCGGACTGTTAACACCCTTCTGCTTAGAGCATTTGCTAACGACCTTCTGCCAATCGGACTGTTAACGCCCTTCTGCTTAGAGCATTTGCTATCGCCCTTCTGACAGCCGGGCGACGATGTTCCTGCCCTTTCACTTGTGTGATGATAGCCTTTTGTTCATCTATGGTTGATGTAGAATTGATGAACCGACATTTACTCCATGACAACACCATGAATTTTACACCGGTGCCGATTTTTTTGGAGTTTGGTTTGGTTTAGTTTTATTTCTGCGTTCAAACAAATTCAAATACAAATTTCGAAAAGTACAAACAATGACAAATACAAACGATATGGTTTTAACAAAGGGTATTACACAAGTAGAAAATCATGTGAACTGATACTATACGATTAATAAACATAACATATGCAAAATTTACAAAATATGATCTGGAATCAATATAATATTTTGTAATAAATGAGATATAATTGAACGCAGGAGACCACCATCGTGAGCGGTTAGGCTGGATATAGATGGGGCCTCATAAAAAAGAAATCCGGCGACATAGCTCTCTTAGGAGAATTAGGTGATCAAGTGGGTGCAGTGCATTTGCAGGTGTGAGTGCAGGGAGCAGTTGTACATTTGAAAGGAAAGAAAATAACAATTATGATTCCATAATAAGCGTTATTTCAAGTTAAAGATTCTGGAGCGTAAGATTGTATTATTTGTCGCTTAAGTGCAGCTTTTAAGGAGTAAATAGTTGTACAAGATTTTGTTATCAGGAAATTTATTCCAAATGTCCGGACCAGAATGTCTGATAGATTTGTGGATAAGATGTGTTAATCTAACACGTCTTATTATTTTACCACTTTGGGATTTTTTTTCCACACTCGTTAGTGTTAGAATCAAACTCCTGGGTGTAATTATAACACCCGAGGGTGTGGTCCTCTATGAACCCCAGGGTTGTTATTTACAACACCGCCATTTTGCTGTGTATTCTGAACTATAAACCCACAATGCCAAACCTATAATATCAAAATTCTGTCGTCCAAGATATAACTACTGGTGCAACTGTCGCTGGAGCTAATGTCGGGTGACCAGTTCTACATTTGCCGTAGACGGACAAAATAAACATCGTTAGCATGAAAAAGGTGTTTTCTATGCTAATTCATCAATGATAAGCTCACATTATGCACGGTTCGATATTCCAATAAACGGAGGTTCATGCACATGGGTCTTGGACGATATTGATACCAGCCGATGCAGTATTGACCTCAACCTTTTTTGGCGTCAAAGTATACTCTTGGTTTTGGAAGTAATCCTTCCTGTGTTTAATTGATACCTGTTGTTAAAATTCAACACTGTACTAGAAATCTATAGATTAGGCAACAGTATTTGTGTTAAATTAAACACCGAAGTTTCTGCAGTGTGTGAAACATGAATGGTCCTCTATCCAGGCGAATAAAAAAAAATTTCTTCTAGTTTTACCAGAGAGTTCATATTTGGATCTGTTGATCAAACTCAATGACAATTTTGATATTTCATACACTTTATAGAGCCCCCCCCCCCATATTTTGTTAAAATTTTTGCAATTCCTTTGCAGTGTGAAGCACGTGTCAACATGTTACATCGTGCAATTCGAGTGTAAGTATATCTGATGTCTAATAAACCGTGATTTCGTAAGGCAATTATGCACAATCGATCGACCATTATTGATATGAAGTGGTCCCAAGGAAAAAGCGCACATACATGAATAAATGCGCACAATAAAGTAATGTCTGGTTTGCACGTGCAAAATGAGTGCAACTGATATTACTGAAAGACGTTATTCAACTTCCATTAAGGAACAAACATGTCCCCAGTTTAGCCACGACATTTGCAGCGAAAATTGCTGAGAAAATGATATTTCCGTAGATAATAAGAGTTGGGATTATCATTGGGTTTGAGGTTTAAAGAGAATACACAGTACTGGTTGATTACTTGCAGAACGACAACATTTTAATATCAACTGCTTTCAAACATTCTGTGAACAGATGGTATTCTAAAAATGTCACTATAGTACAGGAGAGAGTAGTTGAAAACAACAGAACACTTCGTTTTGGACATATCTGTTACACAAATCCCCACTGCTGACAAAGTACTAACACAGAAATCTATATGTGGGACTATGTTAATTGTTGCCATGCACACTGCAGCAACGGAGTCTACTCCGTCTGGTACTCAAACTGCCAATTCCTTAACTTTTTATTGCATATGAAGTGAATTAGTCCCACATTATAATGCAAATGTAATTTACTCTCAGCTAAAAAATATGGAAATGTGACATTTCGATGAAAGATTTTCCATCATCAACCAGTACTGTGTATTCTCTTTAAGTTAGAAGGTAAGATTTAGTTTAGGGTTATGGAAACGTTCGGAATTTCGTTCAGCATAAGCACTTGGTCCTTGGCCCCCGGTGAATGCCACCAATGCAAATGACAGTTGCTTTTCTATGAACGACGTGTATTTTTTTTTTGCTTGTTTGCATTTAACCCGCGCAACGTTGTTTTTATTTTATCAAAGAGAGCAATTTTTGGCAGGTTCTTTCATTATTACAATTGCCTCTCCAGTGTTCCTTTACGGGAAAAATGAGTGTCATGAAAAAGTTAATGACACGATGACGACACTATTTTACAAACATAATCGTCTTGTGAATTTCGTGGCAAATAATGTCGTTAAAGCAAGACAAACCTTTTCAGTATCCCATTTAGAATACCACATGCAAAGTCTATGAAGCTTAATAATAATGGTATTGAGAGGATTAGAGTACTGAAAAGGTTTATATGATTGGACCGATTAAATCCATGTTAGCTGGTAGGGATAAAATCAACAAGTTATCATTCACAAAATGGGCTGTTTTACCCATAACACAAGATACTGAGCACTAAATCAATAACGAGTAAAAGGCTACCAAATTTTGTTTAACCGAAATCAAAACAAAATACACCTCTAAAATGCCAATAACTTACATGTACACTTTAAAGTTTGACATCATTTTTCTTTTGTTGTTTTATAAGTAGAATACTCACAGTGTTATTTATTTCACATTATGTTTAACTCTGCTTGACACCTCTTATCGACGTGACAACCGATCACCTCAGAAATGACGTATCGAAAGTAATCAAAATAATTACAAGATCCTACAGGACCACCGTATTTTGATTGAAAATACATGATAGATTGAAATGTTTTCTTTATACGGATTGATAATTTTGGCCACTGACTTTGTGCCATGCATCATCTTGACACCATTTAATATCCTTCTAATCACAAGCAAATACGCCTTAGCCGTATCAAGCAATGACCAATAATATCAGTTCTGATTCAGTACTTCCTTACAATGATTTGACAACACGGGGGTGTTTAATAACTTATTAAAAACACTTCTTTTGTCAATAATGTGCCCCTTTTGATCAATCGGGTCGGTGCGATGAGACTAGTGTAGGTGATCATTTTGTTGCGGTACCACTGTGGTATTATCATACTGATATCGTTTAATGAGATGACGTTGAAACGGAGTCGATCGAAATTGTTTCCGTTTAGACGGACCGATCGAAGTTGTTTCCGTTTAGACGGACCGATCGAAGTTGTTTCCGTTTTAACGGGGGAGTTCTACAACGAATGTCGTCGAACAATTATTGTCATTGTTTATCAAATCCATTTTTGATTGAATGGTTAATTTCTAAACTTCCACCTTTATTATGTTATTACAAAATTAATTAATAGACCACGGAACCAAGATTTCTGTACGTTGTTCTATTTTACGAATACAAAAAGTTTACGTAATTAAGTTAGTAGCTAAGATACAAGTCCGGCGCTTGGACGAAATAAACGAAGCATTAATATGCATGTTCGGAATTCACGTTAAACAGCAATTATGATTCGCGGGAGGATAAATATTTAACCATAATAAGCGTCTGTTAAATGATATTATTAAGATAGAAGTAAATCATACATAAAAGGCTAATTAAATCAGCCAAGTTTTTAACCATTTGGGGTAAATCGAACACAAAATAATAATATTGCCAATGCCAAATCCAATATTGGGTTTGTGATTCCTCTGACTGTCGTTGATATTATTCAATGAAAACAAGTGATAAACGTATTTTTAAAAAGAGCTTATTGTTTGGGATAGTGACATTGTAATTGGTGGAGAAGGAATTGTTCAATACGAAACGTATGCAACAGTTACACCAGTTAGACACCAAACCTAAATAATTGATTCGAATTCATGTGTTCTTACTACTGAGAAAGACGATGTATTAATTAATTGGTTTTTAATAACGTCACGGACAAATTACTTCGTATAGTGTTAGGTGTAAATGCTACGAGAGACGCTCAGTTTATCTTTGTCTCTGCATGCAAAACAAAATCCCTTGTTCAACTTAGTTAATGTTACTGTAATCGTTGTAAATGAAAATTAATCACCTTACAATTAGTGCAGAGCAAGGTATAATAACTGCATTAATTACTATTTACATGTAAACACGTGACACTATCTTTGCGACCGCTGTGTGAATAGGTAATGATACAACATTTCTAGGTCCGGTTTAGTAGAAACTTGCAATTTATATTGTAAGCATGTTTAGTACAGAGTCTAGCCATTGGGTTATTATTGCTACGGTATCTATCTGCAATTGATCGTAAATCTTCATGCTACGGGATTTTACTGTTTATTTCTTACCAAATACTCACATAGAGTTAACACTTCGTATACTACTTTAATTTGTAGCAAAATCAAAATCACGTTTAACTGAAAAAATGTATAACGTAGCAAAAATAAAGAAGAATAGAAGAAGATAACTAGTTAAATAAGTAGAAAAAGTTGTAAAAGGAGATGAAGAAGGAAAGGAAAAAGAAACGGGCGAACAAGAAGTACAAGAACAAGGAAAAGAAAAGGGAACAAGAACAAAAAGGGGAACAAGAACAACAAGAGCAGCGAGAACAAAATCATGAACCAGAACAAGAACAAGAAGAACACAAAGAAGAAGAAAGTGAAGAAGGATGAGAAGGAGAATGAAAAGAACGAGGAAAAGAAAATGGGAACAAGAAGAAGTAAAGAAGATGAAACAAGAAGGAACAAGAAGAAGGTACAATAAACAAGAACAAGAAGGAACAAAATCAAAGAACAAGAAGGAGGAAGAATCGACTGGAATTGTACAGTAATATTCATTTTCAATTAAATCTAAAATTATGTAGTGAATATGGATTTGTTTAAAATCAGTCGAATTGTAAATAAAATCAATTGTTTTTATAGCACTTACCATGTCCTGACTTCATCTTCGTGGTAATCTACACTTGGAATTGGTTCGCCACTGTCAAAAAAGTCGGAATTGAAATAATTATTTGTTTAATCGTATTCCATTCATCCAAAGTATAGTGGTAGTAGTAAAAGTAGTAGTAGTAGTAGTAGTAGTAGTAGTAGTAGTAGTAGTAGTAGTAGTAGTAGTAGTAGTAATAGAACTAGAAGTACTAGTAGTTGTAGTAATAGTAGTAGTAGTAGTACTCGGGGGCACTCAGATATATTGTTGTACACATGTGCGTCCAAGAAAACGCGTAAAAAGGGGTATTTTATCGCGTAACGCGCGTTCTGTGCTAAAGGGGTCCTAAAACGAGAGAAACTGCGCAAAATCCTTGTTAAGGGGTATTTTTTTCATGGAAGTATGCATATCTGTTAAGGGGGAATTTTCAAAACACATGGACACGAATATGTACATGCAAATATATCTGATTGCCCCCCCCCTCCCCCCCCCCGGGTAATAGTAGTAGCATTAGTAGTAAAACTGGTAGTAGAAGTTGTTGCTGTCGTTGTTGTCGTCGTCGTATAGTTGCAGAAGTAGTGTTGGTCATTTTGTTTATGCCTGTTTGATTGTGTGTTTTTGTTTGTGTGTTTGTTTGTAACTTCATGTAGCTTTTTGTACTTAAAAATCGTATTTTACTCACGTCCTGCTGTAGGTAAGGTAATCAGACTCAGAAAATGTGAAAAGAACACCGCGCGTAGAAGAAATAAAATAAAAGAAGACGCAAACGCACTCATATTCACATAGTATGTCACATACATATTCACACACACACATACACCCATACAAACACATACCCACAATTTTGTTTGTTTAACAGTTTTACAGCAATAGTCACATACTTACTGTTTGTACTTGAATGCAACGTCGGCTATTGTCTTTCTCCTTTGACGATAACCCTTATCCGAGAAACCCTGTTCGAACAGATAAATTTGAAAATGAAAACAATGAAATATCGATGATTTATAAACAGAATTTGGACAAAATGATTTGTTTTGCCTTTTGCATAAGTTGGCGTAATAATAATGCTTAATACTGCATAATACACTATGAAGCATATACATGTTTATTGGCAACCATGTTTTAATGATTTAGTAGAACTTGAGAATGATTGAAGAGCGTCAATAGCTGCAATAGGGATTAAATTCATTTCCACCAAAATTGAGTTATTAACCTCAACATAATTACCACCTACTTACTTAGCGATAGTATAGCATTTGAAGCCAAATTACACAAACAAGTACCAGATATTTCGGGTTTTACTTTTATTTTCCCTATAGGCACGTGTATAAATTCGGCAAATGAAATACATTTTTCACCAAAGTTACAAAAGTGGACTTTTTGTAGTCAAACTCTTCGATCATTCATATTGCGTGACCTTACCGGATGTTCGCTGTCCAGATCCGGTTCGTAGTTGGAGAGTAGATGCGTGCATCTGTCCAGTTCGTGAATTTTCTTTGGAAACCAGGGTCCTAAAAGGTAATAGACAAATGCGTACACGTTTACGACTAAAATCATGGACAAGACGGTATGCTGAAACTGGTTAAATCCTTTGCAGAAAGTTTGATTTGAATATAACATGCCTTCTCAATGATAGACCTTAGACAGATATATCCAGGGTTTCAACAGATTAAGTGATATAAGATGGCTCCACAATATGAATATTGATTGTGTTTGATTAATCAATAAATTCATGCATTAATTCATTCATTCATGTTTGATTGATTGATTGATTGATTGATTGATTGATTGATTGATTGATTGATTGATTGATTGATTGATTGATTGATTGATTGATTGATTGATTGATTGATTGTGATTGGGTGTGGTTGGCTGGTTGATTGATCGATTGATCATTGACTGATTGACTCTACTAACCGACCACCCATGTCAGGTATAGCGTAAGCTAGTTAGTAAGTGACGATTGACAAGTTAACATTTGGATTTTATTTCTGGTGTTGTGACAAAAAAAGTAAACATTGCCAGATTTTACACAAATTACGCATTGACCACAGCGATTTGTTTACTTATGGTATCTTCGGTAATCGGTTGATTGAGATATTCATGTATGCATGTTTGTTCGTAAGTGGCAAAAAATGATTTTAATTAACATTGCATGATTCATAATAAATTTGTACAGAAGATATCGCAATCTATGATTTACAATATCTTATCAATTTGTAGTACTGCATCACCTACCTCGTTTGGTAAATTCCTCTTTCTCCAGTCGTACATTTTCGGCCACCTTCTGGAGGGAGGCAAGCAGGGTCTTGGAAGAGCCAGTCTTAGTTCTCGCATTGCACGAGAAATTCAATTTGATCGTCGACTTTCGAGGAAGGACGAGATTCGACATGGGTCAGCGTCACCTGTGATTTCTGGAATATAAGAAGTAAAATAAAGAAAAGATTTCACTTTTTTTATATACACACAACAACAAAAGTAACTACCCCCTTTTTCAAACTATCATAATTTTTTAACGAAATAAGTTTTAGCAAAATAATTTGGCAGAAAGATTACTACACTCATTGACTAATCTCTGCGTGAAAATAAGATTAATCCGTCAACCATGCATGAGTGGTCATGCATTTAAGGCAAAAATGCCACTTTTCAAAAGTCACATGAGTCATCTCTCATGCAAAAATAATGGTAAATAATGGCATTTTATGTTTTATTTATAAAGTATGCTCACTGAACCATGACATGGTTACAACCTCTTATGTTCGCACAACATGTAAATATACATTTTGCTGAAGAATATCGGATTTTAATTTTTTCAATAGACTTATTGCATTTTACAATTTCAAATTGAGGAAGTCAAATTGAGCTCACTGGAGCGTAAAAAGACGAAAAGTGCCAAAAGAGGTGAATGGGGGTCAAACGATAGCTGATTAATATAAATAGCGATTAATCATTCAACAGAAACAGAATTTGTCAAAATCCTGCACCACAAATCCCTCAAAATGACCCATGTGACTTTTGAAAAGTGACATTTTTGCCTTTAATACGTGCTCACTCATGCATGACTTGATGGATCAATCACATTTTCACACAGAAGTTTGTCAATCAGTGCAGAAACACCTTTGCCAAATTATTTTGTTCAAAATAGTTTCTTTAAAAAGTTATGGTATTTTGAAAAAGGGGGTAGTTACTTTTTTGTGTGTTTATATAATAAGATTAAAAATAGCCAACCGAAACACTAGAGATCTAGAAGGCCAATCAAACGGTTCACCGCTTCGAAACAAAATCAGCACTACCAATTGAGGGTGAGAGGGATGGGATACTCAATATATGAATTACCATAGTCCAAACAGGGCTACCACTCAAAATTTTAATTTCCCCTTCGCCGCATGCGTATTTTCCCCTACGGACACTACTTTTCCCCTACGCCCAATAGGCCAATTTTTCCCTACGGAGCTATGTTGTTTTCCCCTACAAAAATCCACTTTTCCCCTGCGAAGGTATGTCTGCCCCTACAAAATAACCTTAGTAAATGCAAGAGATTTAATCTAATTGAGAAAGTTGACATTGTAATCACCTCGATACTGCGGCATGCGCACGATTCGGTTTTCGTAATTATACGATATGGTGACCAACTTGGACAATGGATTTACCCAAATAATGTCTAAAGACGAATATAGATGGGAATTCTTAGAAAATCTTTGAGGATTTAAGAATATTTTTTTGAAAATTGTCAAAATTCCCTACAAGTCATCAAAAATCCCTACTTTCCCCTACGGAAGGTCATTTTCTCCGTAGGGATTCCTTACTCCCTACGGTTGGCTAAAATTCCCTACGGTAGGGATTTTCCCCTACGAGTGGCAGCCTAAAGAAACCTGTACAAACGGATCTTAAAGACACATGATTGTCAAACTTTGCTATCTGACATACCTGACCGTGTTTGAATGAGCAAAGAAACACCCTCGAACAAAAAAGTTCAGACAGTTACATGTTTGCTGTAACTTATAAAATATGTACAGATAAAAAATTGGTACATGAATTATTCTCAGCCGATAAAACTTCTACAACACACCAGTCTACGGGGGAAACTGGAATGATCTCTCGATGATTTTTACTTTTTTAAGCACTAAATGATCATTTTGAACTGTAATTTTGTCAGGACTTCATTTTTAGCATGGGGAATCATTTATCTCATACATTTTTAAATGAAAATATTGTTACACAATGCCTTTAAGAAGACTTGAGCCCTATATGAGATATTGTACCAACAATATTGTTTGTGAGACCATTCAAGACCATTCAAGACCATTCAAGACGGTCTGTGGATGAAGCTTCTATCTATCTGATGTGCTTTTGCAACAAGAATTCATAAGACAGCATGGTTGGGGGTTGACATGTTGGTCTTGGTCACACGCCTCCTTTCTAAGGGTAGAGGGATTATTTCATTTAGGTCTTGTGGACACTGTTCAGCCTTCAGTTTGTACAAAGCAGATAAACACTATTTTATCAAATATAAAGCGTACACTGTACTATAAAAAGCATGTCACCAATTTACAAAAATTCGCTGCACATAGGTGGGCAAATGTACAATTCCAGACAGTACCACAGTCTCCGAGACATGTAGCTGTTAAATAACAAGCATGACCTTGAACAGAGCGATGAAGAGACTGCATTTCAAACAATGCGATAAAAGCAATCTTTAACAAATGTACGAATTCAAGTAATTCCTCTGATGAGGTTCATGTTTTAATTAGCATTAGTTTTAAGGCAGAGACTGGTATCACCAGCCATGTATGTAGATAGAAACTTCCAAGAAAATGGTCAGTAGAAAAACAGAGAACTACATGAATAATAAAGAAAAAGTCAAGTGAAATAAGAGTAATAATGTGTCTATGGGTCAGTGTGTGTGTGTGTGTGTGTGTGTGTGTGTGTGTGTGTGTGTGTGTGTGTGTGTGTGTGTGTGTGTGTGTGTGTGTGTGTGTGTGTGTGTGTGTGTGTGTGTGTGTGTGTGTGTGTGTGTGTGTGTGTGTGTGTGTGTGTGTGTGTGTGTGTGTGTGTGTGTGTGTGTGTGTGTGTATGTATGTGTGTGTATGTGTGTGTTTGTATGTGTGTCTGTGTGTGAATGTCTGTGTATGTCTATGTCTGTGTGTGTCGTGTGTTTAGACGAAAGTGTACATTTGTGTCTTGTGTATGCGTGTGTGCGTGTGCGTCTGTGTATGTGCATGTATATATGCGTATGTGTGTGTCTGTGTCTGTTTGTGTGTTGCATTATTTTTGCGTTTGAAACCCTCACACAGAAACTTGATATAGACCACCAGCGTTCATTGTTTATGGTTCCAATTCATGTTACCATTCCACAGCTTCATGACACAAAAAATGTACTTAATGTGTTCACAAA
>JZLH01S0623772.1:60532-78562 GCA_001188425.1 Eucidaris tribuloides | reverse complement strand
GTCGACTTGTCGCACCTCGGTTCACGAAAGCTTCTGTCGGATACAACCCACATTGAAAAAGCTCTAGCGATAGCCCTATTCAAACATCTTCTCCGTATGATAACATTGTGCTTTGCTCAATTAATTTACCTCTCAACGGCGCGGCGCTATTATGGAATTATGGCTTAGGGGTATTAACCCGTTACACTGCAAGCACTGGGGTGTTTAATGTAACACCAAGGGTGCCGCACAATACTAATACCGGAAAAGTGTTGATTTTTCAACACCCTTGGTGTTGAAGCCAATGGTATTGGTGTTTGAAATAATTCGTTCGGTGTTAAAGTAACACCCGTGGTGTTAAAATTCTACACCACATCTGGTATTCAAATTGTGCAACACCCTTGGTGATAAATTTAACACCCCAGTTTTTGCAGTGCAAAGACGAATCCCAAGGTATCTCGGGTGAGTTCTATGGAAAACACATGTTATACCATAATTAAATCGTCTTCAATAGGTTGTTGTCTAGTAAAAGATTTCTCGTTTAAAACGGGGAAATATCAAATCCAACAAGAGAAGTTGTATTGGCCGTTGTGTGTCAACATGATTACCATCACTGCCTTGGTTTATCATGTCTTATCACTGAAAGTATAATAAATGCTTATCATAACTGATTTTCCCCATACTTACCGCGCTTTAATGGTTAAAGTTTTGGGGATAAGCTATACATATATGTATGTTGCATAACCGACTCTGAGAAAGGTTGGTTAACAGATGGATAACAAAATATTGCGTACCGAAGAATGGACAATTTTTTAATCAGCCGTTGGTATATCAGCCCCTTAAAAGCAGGGAATTCCATTTGTAACTCTCCCACAGCAAAGCAAAACCTCCCTCAAGCTCTTAGGATATGTATGAAGAACATGTCTTTGAAATCTGAAGATCAGTAATTACCTGGAATTTGAAAATGCCCATTGATAGACTTCGTGCGAAACTAACTAAACTGAATCAGTTCAGTAGCCTTATTTCAGTAATCATATATTGGTCTGATATGAATAACAATCTATACAGGGTGGCCCAGAAAGAATGCTACACTTGCGATCGTTAATTTTTTCAACATCATCCACAAAATGTTATTGGTGATTATTCCATGGGTTAGAACTTTCTTTTTCCAACAAAATGATACCATGATCATTGATTTCGATTAAGGTGCTTGGATATTAGGGATATTTTTCTGAGGCAATGTAACTTTCCAAGTATGATATTTTTTTCAACTCCAGCGATCATCAGAATACCGAAATATTCTCGCGCAACGACGTGCCATAGAATGAGCTGTACTATCAAGCTGCAATGACAATGTAAGCCATACCTTACCATTGTCTTCTGTATCAAAGCGAGGCATTCTTGTCGTCTGTCTCCCTGCTTATTCTACGGCAAGTTGTAACGTGAGAATATTTTTGGTGTTCCCACGTTCGTTAGAGTTGAAAAAGAAACAAACATCGAAAATTACATTGCCTCAGAAGAGTTGCCCTAGGATCTATATGCCTTACTCAGAAGCAATCTCCGTGGTATTATTTTGTCGGAAAAGGAATGTTCTAACAAATGAAATAAGAATTAACGGCATTTTGCTCATGATGTTGAAGAAATTAACAATCGTAAGTGTAGCATTCTTTCTTGGCCACCCTGTATAAGAGGTATGCATGAAATTTGTCATATTCATTAATGCATAAGGTACATATTTGAAGAGCTCGCAACCAAAAGGTGCTAAATCCACTTTTCATGAAAATTGAGTTATTAGCACCAGTACATTGGCTTACCACTTGTCTAGTTACAGAATAAAATTTGGCACTGAATTGCACAAACTAGTACCCAAAATTGCGTGTTCTAGTTTTATTTTCCCATAGGCGCGTGTACAAACTCTGGCAAAGAAATGCCATTTTCTCCGAATTCATCAAACTGGATTTAGCGCCTTTTGGTTGCAAGCTCTTCATTTGTAAATTGTAAATAAATGTCCCATATCATACATGAGAGAGAAACATTCGGTCTGAAGAAGACAGATTAGTTGTATGTTTGTCTCTACGAGACAATAATTAAAATCGAAGTTTATTGGTTACTACAATCCACTCAGTGGCGTAGCTAGGATTTTTTTCAGCGGGGGGGGGGGTCACTGGGGGGGGCACCGAAATCCTAGCTGCCAAAAAAAAAACTCGTTCAGCGGGGGGGGGGGGGTCTGGGGGTTGTGACTTGCGACGATTTTTTCCCCCCGAAATCCCAGGTCAATAAATTTTCCCGGTCATAACTTTTGTTGGGGGGCACCGGGGGGGGGGGGCACGACAAAATTTGTGTGGGAGAACGTGCCCCAGGCCCCCCGTAGCTACGCCCCTGATTCCATTAAAACTGAGTTTCTAACTCCGATACATGTGCTTTACCACAGGTTCTGAAATCTTATTTTCTCTACGGTATAGTGTATTTACACAATGCAAATTTTTAGGCTTTCAAAAGAGACACTCTGCCTACAACCAATCCGACCATATGGGCAGGACAGAAATAGATACGTGATACAGGTTAACCTCGCATTATATTTGTAGGTTAAATGGTGGTTTAGTATGATATTAGACATCCTTGTATTGTGTAATACATTTGTCTAAGACACCTGAATATGCTTACAGTGTTTACATGCTGAATATTATCATATACATGTACATTTGTACTGGCTTTGAAAATTGAATTGCTCAATCTGGTAAAAGGTTTGGTTCATTTCCTACAAGGAATCCTTTTAGGATTTGACTTGTCGGAATATATAGCAGGTTGATTAAGTCGCTACACTATGCTCGAGCATAATAATTAATCAACCTGTTTTGAGGAAATAGTATTATGGAATGGATAAAAGCATTGCGTGGGAGATTTACCTGCTATGGGCAGGTATATTAGACTTTCCGGGTAAGTAACGGAGCTCTAAGACGACGCTCGTAACACGTAGTCTCGGTTCCAGACCATGCGATGTTCTTACGTCCAGAGTATACTCACTCTGTCTTCGTCGATGTGTGACACTAGTCTCAGTCAATGCAGTTGACTGAAGATAGTAATTTCCTTATCAATATGAGATGGGTTAAAGCCACAGGCAAACAATGACCACCGTAAAAAAATGTGAGCTACCTCCATGCTGTAAGTGTCTTTGATAAGGTCTAAAAATGAAGCCCTGAAAAAAAGTATTTCAAATGATTATTTAGTGCTCTACAAAGTTAAAATCAATGAGTACTCAGTTTAACCGGATTCACCATACCCATTTCCTTCCCTAGACTTACTGTGTGTATATCTAGGCTATTTTATACTCCACCGCAGTCGTGAAGCTACTACAATGGAATGATTCAAACAATTACTCAAGACACATCTATTCACCCAATCCATGTAATATATGTTTATGTTTAGTATATCATTATGTTCTTAATCTTTGCTACCTTGGTTACAATTTGTTAGGCCTATGTACAATTTAGTTTAATTTACATTTTATCTATGATCATTACTTATAAATTACAATTTATGTCAACATTATCATTATTATCATTTTTATTATTTCTATTATTATTATTTTTATTATCATAACTTTTATTATTATTATTATTATTATTATTATTATTATTATATTTTCATATTATTTATCATTATTGATATTCTTATTATATTATTATGTTTTCTTACATATACTTTTATATTATTATTCTAATTATTATTTTTATTATTATTAATATTAATATTATTATTATCATTACTTTTATTATTATTATTATAATTATTATTGTTATTGTTATTATTAATATTAATATTATTATTATTATCATCATCATCATTATAATTATTTTTTATTACAGTAGTATCATTTGTCCATTTAAGCACTATTATGTAGCTCAGCTATCACAGTTTGACATTTCTCTAAAAGTGAAGGTCCACAATGTAAGCCTATGTCTTTATTCTAAACGTCTAGAAGCCAGACTAGTAACAGGTCTCCTTGGGACATGCTGACGTGTGTTTCTTTCAACATGGGAAATACGTCTGAATTACCTTTCTTTAATCTGTCAGCAGGTGCCGCACACAAGTGCTCAAGAGTCAAAACCTTGTCGCGAAGACTCGAACTTGATCTTGAACTTCAAAAAATTATTACTGAACATTTTTGAAACACACACATAAACAAACATATCAGCATGTATGCGAAATGTAACTGTAAAGTAACCAATGTGATTTCCCTTCCGAAAGGTGACTTCGGAGCGAAAAAAGTTTCTCTGTTGTCTGTTCGAATTTGTACACGCGCCTATGTAAAACTAAAAAGCAAAACACACGATATTTCGAACTCGCTCCCGAAATTTATCTTCAAACTTTATTCTTTAGCTCAATATTTTTTTTTTGGAAATTGGATTTAGCGCCTTTTGGTTAACAGCCCATCATATTTAAGGTGTACTACACCTCCAATTCTGTATACATTGAGGTAAGTAAAAATGTTACATTTGTGATTTTACCCTTTCGTTGTTAATTAAACATATCTCAGGATTAAAACAGGCAAATTGAACAAAACAAACGACATTTGAAAGCCGAGACTTTGCCCTTGATGTTGATGTAACCATCATATCACAACGGTATTTTTGAATTATCAAAGAGGGCGTTTTTCACTTTCACATTTTTTGAGACACGCTGTATAATGTCGCGAAGCGCTTGGAACGTTACCCGTAGAATTGTGCTGAATCAAGGGGACATAATAAGTTCCGAGCCTGCGGGTGGGGGATGAGAGAGTTGGGTGTTGCTTGTTAGAGGAAATTAGCGAATGGGAACATTTTACCCGAAGTACCTTCCCAAGATATTGGAGATTTCCTGCCGAAGAAAACAGGTTGGTACCGATCCATATAAGTAGATAGAGGTATCGTCTATAGTCAAGTGCATCCTCCTATTATCCATCCAGTTATATACTGTCAAAGGTGAATCAAACACATCCATCCATCTGCATTCAGAGTCAGGGACGGCACCACGGGGGAGGGGTGGGCAGGGGACGGCCGCCCTATTGTTTTCAAAGTAAAGACAATTACGGGGATTTTAGTGTTTTTAGAAAATCTCGCCCCCTAATATTTTTACAATTTGGCCGCGATTTTTTTCGCCAACCGCCCCCCCCCACCCATTGAGCGACTTATCGGCTGCCTATGTAGATGCGAATTTGGCTGTGAAAAACATTTTGGCCACAAACATTTCGTTTGGCCTCCAAAATTTTCCGTCAATCCCCCCCCCTCCCAACCAAATGAGCCTCGTAAATTTGGCCGGGAAAATGTTCCCGACGGATTTCGCCCCCTCCTAAGATTTTACCCTAGCGCCGTCCCTGGTCAGAGTATATCGTCGTGTGACTATACAAAAGTCGTTAACAGTATGTCGTGTGTCTACGCAAAGGCCATTAACTGTATCCATTATGTATGATATTAGCGGCCTTTGCGTAGACAGACAACATACAGTTAACGGCCTTTGCCAAGGGACACGACGACATAGAACATGGATAGAATGCTAACAGTGCAAGTTTGAACGCATTTGACTTAACAGTTCAAGGGTTATGAATGTTCAAAGCTCCTCTAATCTTTACTATGGACTCTAAACAACGTACAAATCAATTTGAATAGCAGTCGTTTGAAATGGGGACTTACGAGATTTCTATTCAAAATCTGATCAAATGTTGAATACATTGCATTTGCGTATTTCGTCGTGCGGCTGGCAGAAGGTCGTTAGCAAATGCTCTAAGCAGAAGGGCGTTAACAGTCCGGCTGGCAGAAGGTCGTTAGCAAATGCTCTAAGAAGAAGGGCGTTAACAGTCCGGCTGGCAGAAGGTCGTTAGCAAATGCTCTAAGCAGAAGGGCGTTAACAGTAAATGCTTGTAACGTGACAACTGTTGGCTTATTTCACATGAAATCAAAGTGTTCTGATCTTTTAGATCCTTCTATAAGTACGTAAAACGAAAGTATGAAATAAGCCTATGGGTTTCAAATTAGAGGCATTGCTGTGAACGCCCTTCTACTTAGTGCATTTGCTAACGACCTTCTGCCAGCCGCACGACGATTAATAAATTGTATATAAATTTGACCAATTCTTTTCCACGTTTGAAAGGATTCACATTCAAAGTATTTAGTTTGTTTTTAGAGTGTGTATGATGTTTCAATTAGCAACATTGTTATTTTTAGTTATGAGAGTGTGGAAAACTCCCTGTTTTTTTTAACTCTACTTTTATCATTTTTTTTTCATGAAAAAAGCAATATGTTCTTGCGTGTAGTTTCAAAATGCTACAGCAAAAGTGATATCGCAAGCTCTTCTGAAAGAATAATTTGGTTCACTTTCTCAGGAAAATGAAAATGTGTGAAATTTGTGAAGAAATGAAGAGTTTCCACATGTTGATCACAAAAAGTTGTCCATTTAACGATCTTCCACAATGATGATTCAATGATATTTGAACATTCATAACTCTTTAATGGACAGCCACATTTGTTCTAACTTTCACTATCAGTCGCCCGGCGGAAGGGCCTAGCATATCCTTTGGCAGAAGGGCCTTAACTATTGTTAAAGGCAAGGTTCACACTGACCTTAAGTTGATTTTAATAAAAGCAGAACAACGAGAGAAACATATAAATGAAAGTTTGGCAAATATCCACCAAAGAATAACAGAGTTATGGAATTTCTAACGTTTAAATTTGTGACGTCACATGCGAGCAGTTCCCCATATGTCATGTAATATAAATTCCATAAGAGTGCCGTTTTCTCAGAACTTTGAAAAGTAGTTTAGCTGTGCATTCAATATATTATCAGAAACATTCTTTCATACATGCTTCTATGAAAAAAACCCATTCAGTTATTATGAACCATTAACAAATGGCAATTTATGGAATTTATATTACATGACATGTTGGAAGCTGCTCGCATGTGACGTCACAAATTTAAAACTTTGAAACCTCATAACTCTGTTATTTTGGTGGATTTCCGCCTAACTTTCATTAATATGTTTCTCTCATTGTTCTGCTTTCATTAAAACCAACTTGATGTCAGGGTGAACCTTGCCTTTAACAGTAATTTTTCTCTAATTTGACATATTGCTTTATTTAATGTTTTGATATTACAGCACTGACAGAAGGGTCGAAAATTATCACACTACTTTGATTTCATGTGAAACATGTCAATGGTTTTCAAGTTAGAGAATAGGGATAATTGAGTGTTAACGCCCTTCTGCCGGACAACCGACGTATTTTCTTGCTCTTGTATGTATTCTTATTGCAGATAAGTATCTAGGTTTCATTCCTATTTAAAGGGAGAAGGAGCCAGCAACTAACAGGCATAAGTTAATAAAAATGACATTGTGGTTATTGTGAGAATTATGGTACACGGTGATAAAGACAGCCTAAATAAGGGGTACTGTGTGATACTCACCCTCAGCAAAACCCTATAAATTATTCAATTTGTGTTTATTTTACGTCTTTGTAAGTTTTATCCCGGGAAAAAAACTTGCAGAAACAGCTATAGTGGTGAAGGAGCTTATCGATTCAAACAATGCATACATAACCATGGCGCGACTAACACACGTTGGGTGGCAAGCATTGGTCACGCATGGTCAGCTCCAGACCAATGCGTGTGCCATCTGATTGGTTGGTAAGAACTCAAAATTTTTTCTTAACTTATGCCTGTTAGTTGCTGGCTTCTTCTCCCTTTAAGGTTTCACACGTCTAATTACTGGACAAAATCGAGAAATGTTAACTCGATTCGGCACAAGATACAGACATGTCTGTTTTAATGAAGAGTTGCCACGAACGGGTTGAGTTGTTTTGGTGTTTACTTTTTATTTGTTTTGAAGGGATTGGTAGAATCTTTATTCTGAAACGCATCGTATGACAATGTTCCCCTTTAAACATCTGAGCTACACGATTCCCCATGATACGAGTGTCTCTGATAAGGTCTAAAACTGAAGCCCTAACGAAATGCAAAACGATCATTATGTGCTTTTAAAAAAGTGAAAATCATTAAGCAACCATTCCAGTTTTCCCCATACACTACTGAGTTGAAAATTTTTCGTAGGTTGACAAGAATTCATGTGCCGATTTTTATCTATATATTTTACGAGTGACAGCATAACTGTCTGAAATTTTGTGTTCTAGGGTGTTTATTTCAAACACTATCATATATGTCAGATGGCAAAGTTTGACAATTTTAAATTGGGTTTCCACAATGTTATATAGTGTCTTCCAGATAAATATTGTGATTCAGACGGAACTCCTTGAAGCGCTTATAGCTTTAAATCTTTGGTAAAAAGGCTAAAATGACGATGTACTTAGAATGTGCTATATTCAGGATAATTATTAAACAATCCTTCACAAAAATAATTAAATTTTATTTGACCATTCACATCTCTTTGATAGTCAGCCAAATTAGTTCAAGCCTACACTAATTTTTCTTTGTAGTAAATAATCTACATTCTCAGAATTCAGACACAGACAGATGACCGAGTTTCATTCACAATTTTCATATACCTAATGACTGGACAAATTCCGACAAAAAGTCCGACAAAATCGAGTAAAGTTTACTCGATTCGGCCCAAGATTAAACCCTTGTTTACTAGAATTAAACAGTTACCAGAAATGGATTCAGTTATTTGGGTGTTTGATTTTTATTTTCTAGAAAGGATTGGGAGAATCTTTATTATTAAAGGGAGAAAAATTGTATGTTTCATGCAGATGGAACTTCTTGAAACACTTAAAGTGTATATGACTTTAAATCTGTGGTAAAAAGGCTAAACTGACGGTGTACTTAGATAGTGTTATATTCAGGCTAATTATTTAACAATCATTCACAATGATGATTAAATGATACTTGGACATTCATATCTCTTTAATAGTCAGCTAAATTAAAGGTAACTGATATGATTGGGGGTAGTCATGAACTTGGGGTGAATCTATTCTGGAATCAAATAAACTGTGCAAGGATACCACTGTGAAAATTTGGTAGTCAAAAGATGACTCGTTCTAAAATAAATTCCATCTGCATGCCTTGTGACAGACAAATCTGTTATGTAGGGTTATATGAAAGGTATTTTTATCGGAGCACGAGAGAAACTATGTTCACGCTTTATTCGGCTTAAGTAAACAAATTCAAGATAAATCCTTCCAGCCAGAATCTTTCAACCAGTTTGGTTCAATATGCATTTTTGGTTTCACCTAATCATGTCACTGCCCTTTAATTCAAGCTTACACTGATTTGTTTCTTTTTCGTCAATACATATACTCGGTATTTTCAGAATACATATAGATGTCTGGGTTTTATTCGTATTTAAGGTTTCACAGCCACGTCTAATTGCTGACAAAATTAATGTTTGCTGGAATCAGCACAAGATAAAGTCATGTCTAGTTTAATGAAGAGGTACAAGGAACGAGCTGCAGTGTTCGAGTGTTTGGTTTTTATTTTCTACTCTCTAGAAAGGTTTCTCACTTTTCTGGAATTAAGGGTATTGTTACAGGGAGAGAAACAGTGTGATATAATTTAGATAGAACTGGTTGAAGCACTTATATGGCTTTACATTTCTGGTGAAGGGGCAACATGACGGTGTACTTTGACGGCGCTATATACGGAGGTTAATTATCTGGAGAAAATACTCGTTATCACTGCGTGCAGCATAAATTTTGAAATTGAGGAATTGATTGAATTTGACTTGCACACCAAAACACGTTTGCTCTGATTTGATCTGATTAAAGAAAGGTACAAGGTACGAATAATCTCAAAATGTTGATATGAATTAGCCTATTTAATCCATTGATTTCAGATTTTCAGTTGACATTTACAACATTTTTGGTAAAGATCTCCGATTACGTGAACAGTGTGATCACGAAAACTTGTCAACTCCGCTTCAATAACTTTGGAGAAAAAATGCATTTTTTTGCCCTAGGTTCTACAGGCGCCTATGGAAAAGTACAAGTAATATCCAAAATATTTTTGTTCTTGATTATGGTATTTGGCTTCAAATTTCATACTATCGCCAGATAAGTAGGTAAGTAGGTAAGTAGAATGTGGAGATGTTTGATGAAATGACATGATTGGGAGTAGTCCTCAACTTCGGGAGAAACGATTCTAGAATCAAGTAGACTGTGCAAGGATTGTACTGTAAAAATGTAATCAAAACTTGACTCGTTCTAGAATAACTCTCATCAGTATGCCTTGTGACAGACAAATCTGTTGTGTATGTTTCAATGGGACTCTATTTTTATCGGGGCTCGAGAGAAACGATACGCTAGTATGTTTATGCCTGATTCGGCTTAAGTACACAAATCTAAAATAAATCCTTCCAAGCCAGGAGATACACTCCAGCTGGTGAATCCATTAGTACCTTTCAACCAGTTTGATGGGAAAGGCATTTTTATACAGTGAACTCTCGATACCCATGGAATTTGTTCTTTATATTAGGCTTGCAAGAAAATAGAATACAAAGAATATCCAAGACAAGGGACCACAGATTTTACTTCTTTCTAGTGAAATTTGGTTAATTCAGTATTCTTTATATCGAGAGTGCACAATACATCTCCCAATCATGTCACTGCCCTTTAACCAGTTTTGCGATCAAACTCTTCACGTGCAACCTGTATGGCCATTACCCCGCACCGCGATACCAGACGATATTTGATCGTTAATGATGATATCTCAGGGGCGATATTAACTGACATTTTCTCTTAGTAGTTAGCGTAGGCAGTGAGGCGATGAGGCTTGGAGATTGGATTCTTGATTTATTATCGGTGAGGAAAATGACTTTAAGAACATTAAATCAATTAAATGATTACAGTTTAAATAATCATCCATGCTATATGATCCTACAATCCATGCCATTTAGTGAACAGATTTACATATTGTAAAAAAAAAAATCAATTTCAGTGAAATTTTCTTCAAACAAGTAAAATTGTGTGTAATAGTTGGTTATAAACCGTAAAGGGTAAGAAAATATTGATGCATCTTGAAAAATATACCGTCAAGGGAAAGTATTAGAATTTAACGTTTGAATAAAATATTCGTGCAAAATCACATATAATGCATAAAATAGCAGCAAAAGCATATACATATTTATTCAAAACGCCACACGTCACGAACGGTAAATCCCAAATGCATGCATTCATAAATACAGTAAATCAATCAAATAATATATCATATTTATTTGTGGTCACCACGTCATGGGGTGGACATTCAATATAATTCCCCCATTATTATAACCCTTTTAACAGGAGTAAACTAATAAGGGTAAATAGCATGATTGGGGGTAGTCCTCAACTTGGGCTGAAATAACACTAGAATCAAGTAAACTATGCAAGGATTCTGCTCTGAAAATCTTGTGGTCAAAAATCAATGTTGACTAAAGTCAATTACTTGTCAATATTCCTCTCAGGCTTTGAGAAAAATAAAGTCTTGGTATGTTCATGCTTAATTCTCCTTCAGTAAACAAATTAGACACAAATCCTTCCAGCTGGGAGATACACTCCAGCTGGTGTACAGTTGGTGTATGTTTCAATGCATTAGTTTATAGAGATATTTTCAAATCAAATCATTTAAGGCAATGGTTTAGCATAAATCACAAATTCATTCAATCAATAATTTTGATTTTATTTAATGTTTAACTAATTGTTTTTGTACTGTATATTAATTTGTGTTTGGTGTAATTTTGTTCTCAATTGTGTTCATTTGACCTGCCATAATATTTGGCGTGAAATTGTAGACCTAGTCTTAAAGGCAGGCCTACATTATTTGTCCTATATTGATATTCAATAAATTCATGATGAAACAACAATTAGGAATAACGTGGAAGAGGTTCTGTAATGGTTACACACACAAACATCGACAAAAACTCACACATAAAATACACACGCACACACACAGAGACACACACGAAACATACACACACAAACACACAGCACACACACACACACCCCACACAGCACACACACACACACACACACACACACACACACCCACACACACACCCACACACGCCCTACACACACACACACCCACGCCACCCACACAACACACCACACACAACACACACATCACACACACACACACAACACACACACAACAACCACACCAACACACACAGGGATGTGAGAGCATCTCTGCGAAAAAGTCTGAACAATTGCGGTTTTGTCCTTCACGAAAAAAAGTCTGAATCATATTAATAACTGAACTCTTCACCACCCGCTGGACGACACACACACACACACACAGCAACACAGTCGCGCACGACACACACACACACACACACACACACAACCACACACACACACCACACCCAACACACACATCACACACACACACCACACAACACACACACACATCCACACACTCACACACACAACACACACAGACAACAGACAGCACACACACACATACACTCACACACACACACCTCACCCCACACACCACACAGCACACCACACACACAACACAGCATCACACACACACACACACACACACACACACACACCACACACAGCACACACTACACAACACACACACACACACATGCACACTGCAGCCCAACATACACACACTAATCTGATAGTTTTATCTATCAATCAATCTATCAATCTATCTATCTATCTATCTATCTATCTATCTGTCTATCTATCTGTGATGAATAGAACACACCATGTAAAGAGTGCTCAGCTATGTCATGCGCCCCCAATTCTCTGATTTCTCTCATGCATTTAATTTCTCAATAAAAAAAAGTGGAAACGAGGTCGAACTCCCCGGGTCGAATTGCGAGGAAAAAAAATGATTATCACTAATACTCAATACCACTAATGACACGAACACTATGCTCCGTATTCTACATCTTGATTTCATCTTTCCCGGTGGCAAGTAGTAGTTGTCAAAATAGCTTTTTAGGCCCACGTAGTGGAAGCGAATGCGTAACACACGTCTAAAAACAAACATCCTCCACTACAGCATGCAAATTACCCGCGCCAAATTGAATTTCCTCGTCGAAATGTATCGTGTGTCAAAACAAATGACCTTTTCATGTATGTATTTCCACTGTGCACTGAAATACATCACGGCCATTAATAATGCATGCAATATCATCGTACTCACGTTTTTCAAGATGTGATAGACGGCTGAAAGGCCGTACGAAAATGACATCTTTCCTTGCCGGGATTTCACCGTAAATACGGTAAAAGCGTCTTGTCACCTCGTCTGCTGATATCCGTTCATTTCACTGGAATTAATGAGGTAAAGAGTCGCGGTATCCAGCCGGCTGCGATATCGCTGCACGCAGCGTCTCGTCAGTTCACGAGAGCTGGAGGAGAAACACAATCGAGATATCGCTCAATTCCACATCGCGCAACGTTTTCTTCATAACACGCTAGTTGGTCGGACGATAGTGGCCGTACTCGCCCATATTAATAATATCAATCATCTATTCTACCTCGGCAAAGTTGCCCCGAACTGCTTGCTCTTTGACCGTAGAGTTCACGGCCACGGGCCATAGCAATTTTATGCACATAATCGTCTGCATGGTGTGCTCAGTCGCCTGTGCGCACAGTACGCTTAGTTTTAGCAGACGATAAAATGTTGAGAGTTGCTCTACCCGCGTTGCGTGTAATGTCGAGGACTTTATAAAGTGGAGTGATCCGACCACCTTACGCGCAATGGATCAGAAACCATGCCACAGTACGGGTCTCGGTGGATGACATTTATACCTGATTGATCGATCGTGCTTTTACGGGAGTGATACAAATTATCTCATCAAAAATATTGACATGTTAATATGATTATGACGCATTCCATCTGCGGATCGCGGTGATAGAAATGCCACTTGCACAAGTAACGCAGGGTCCTACACAATGGTCCTACACTATATCGGGGGGGGGGGGGGACTCAGATTTGGCTCCGACGGGGGTGTGCCGCTGAAGTCGAAAAACCGGACCCGTTTTTTAAGGGTCATTTTGGCGGAAAATGGTACCTATTATTAAGGGTTTTTGAAATAGGCGAAAATATCTAGTGTAAATCGTAAAATTTCAAAATCGTGACCCATGTTTAAGGATTTTTTCCCCCAAAACCGGACCCATGTTTAAGGATTTTTGGTGAAAAGTCACCTATTAGAGCGACACACTCCCGTTTACCTTTGTAGGCAAGTACCCCCCCCGGGCACTATACACACACGGTCACCCTGTATGTGCACGCGCACCTCTTAAGGTTGATGGCATTAACGGGATTTGGGAACACTGGATAACACCTCAAGAACTAAACTCAATTAAATTCAATTCAATTCAATTTTAATTCCACTTTTCAAAAAACACAATATACAATTAAAACGTGGAGAAATAACAATTACATACAAACATAAAAATTACAAGGAAGTATGAATTTAGTGATGGGACCAAGAAAAGCATTCTTAAACATTGGCGAGATTGGCCCCTGAAAGTATGGTGCACATAAATCGGTATGTTGTACACATTAAATAAACATAAAAGAAGAAAGAAAAAAAAAGAGAAAGAAAATGCATCGTTTAAATAACTAATCATAGAGAAGAGTACAAAAGTAGTACATGTCTAAAGTGCAGGATTATGTATAGTTTTCAATGAGTATACGTCTGTAGTTTCTTTTAAAGATTGCGAGTGATTTGCTGCTTCGCAGTGAATTGGGTAGATTGTTCCAGAGTACTGGACCAGTGTAAAATACTGTCGACTGAGGTAAAGCGGTACGTGGGAGATTAGTATGAAAGTTGTTTGCGAGTTGAAACATACACTAACTATACACCAGCTGGAAGAATTCGATTTTAATTCGTTTACTTAATGAAAAGCATGAACATACCAGTATTTCATTTCTCTCCAGCCCCGATAGAAATAAATCCCATGAAAGGCTACACACCAGACTTGCCTCACACAAGGGATATTGAGAGTAATTGTTTTAGAATGAGTTAACGTTTAACCACAAGATTTTCACAGCAGAACCGTTGCATAGTTTAATTCGTTCTAGAATAGTGTCAGCCCAAGTTGAGGACTATCCCCAATCATACGCGTTCGCAGGGGGGTGGGGTGTATGTGGGGTGTCAAAACCCCCTTTTACAAAAAGGAGGTGGTAAACACCCAAACACCCCTTTCCCCGAAAATACCCTTCTTCCGTAATCACCCCTTTCGACAAAAGGGGGGTGTTTGAAAAGTGTGAAACTAACCATGAAAACTGAAAAGAAAATAAGTTGACTTTATTATAAACCTTGGATTTGGAGAATTTTTTTTTCGTCCAAACCGCCCCGCGCGCCGCCCGCTGAGCGCAATGTTTCGCCGGCTGGCGTGCGAACCGGAAAAATTTTGGACCTGATTGGAAAAAATCGCCCCACCCCCCCCCCGCTGAGCGAGTTTTCGGCGGCTGGCGTGACCGGGAAAAAATAGACTTAGGATTTGGCTACGGATGAACACCCCCCTTGGTAAAATCCTGCGTACGCCTATGCCCCAATCATGTTATTACCTAAATAGTTAAAGAGGAATTAAAGTCTGATTAAATATGTTGAATAAAAGAACCAAAATATAAATAAAACACGAACAAATGGTTTGAGAAATGAATTGATCAATAAAATAAAGACATGAATCTTTTTCGACAATTCGAGCGACCATTAGCCATTGTACAACATTGTAACATTCACTGTAATAGGAAATACGAGCAACGCTCAATTTAATTTGTAAATAGAATATTACGTCGCTTGTCTGGAAGAAGGGCCTTTGCATAATTATGTTCCCGGCAGGAGGGCCTTAACACTAAATTGTCTCTAACGTGAAAACCATTGGCTCTTTTCACATGAAATCTAAGTAGTGCGACATTTTTAGACCCTTCTGTTTGTCTATTAAGTGCAAATATCAAATAAGGTAATATTTCTCAAATTAGAGAAAATTCACTTTAAGGCCCTTCTGCCAGGTACATATGCTAAGGCCCTTCTGTCGACCCCCCCCCTCTTGTAAACAAAATGCTAGTCTGAAAATAATGAATTATAGAGCTAAGGAAAATAATTAATTTTCAAAGAAAATAAAAGAATTGCAACATTTCTCATAAAGATACTAGTGGTGCGGTGATTGTATGAATAATAGCATTTCCAATTGGTATTGTCAGAATTTTTATGAATCAATAACTTTCTTTCAATCCAATAAGTCCGAGTTTTCTCGATTTTACACTTCGTGCTCTACATTCTGTACTTGGTATTTTGTATTTTGTTTATTCACGTATATAATGTCATGATATTGTTTTCTTGCGTAATTACAAATACTACCATTACTATACGTGTAATGTAACGCCATGCATGGTAACATGAACAAAAAAAAAATGTTTTGCATATTGTATTCTGTTGTGGCATGTCGTTGTATTTTGATGGAAATAGAAATTTCTGTGAATGAATGAATAAACGAAGAAACTTGCTTTTAACCCGGAATATCCCTTTAAAAGCGAGGTTCATCCTGACATTAAGTTGATTTTAATAAAAGCAGAACAATAAGAGAAACATTAATGAAAGTTTGGCGAAAACCCACCAAAGAATAATAGAGTTATGGAATTTTTAACTTTTGAAATTGTGACGTCACATGCGAGGCACTCCCCATATGGCATATGTCATATAAATTCCATAATAGTGACATTTTCTCAGAATTAAAAAATGATTTTATCAGTGCATTCAATATATTATCAGAAACATTATTGGATACATGCTTCTATGAAAAAAAAACCCACTCAGTTATCATGAACCATTAAAATGTCAATTTATGGAATTTATACTACATGACAAATTGGGAGCTGCTCGCATGTGACGTCACAAATTTAAAAATTTGAAACCTCACAACGCCCTAATTCTTTGGTGGATTTTCGGCAAACCTTCATTAATATGTTTCTCTCATTGTTCTGCTTTTATTAAAACCAACTTGATGTCAGGGTGAACCTTGCCTTTAAGTCCACACATACGCGTTTTATGATCCTGAAAACAAACCCTATACATATACAATGTTACTAGTGTGTGCATTATGATGGTACCATGAACTTTCTCATGCGAGTGGTCGGCCTTGATAAAGAAGGTCACGTGACTATTTGTAGGCTATGTAATTGTATATAATACACTTTCTGGGTTGAAAAGGATTGATGGGTGATATAATTATGATGGGTAACATAATTCTGAAGAACTGATAACCATTTCCCTCTTTTTTTTGCTTGTAACTTTCATTTTCACCTTACACGTGCTGTTGGAACTGATAACCCCTTTTTTGCTTGTCACATTCACTGGCAACAAATCCTTAGTAAGGCATATCAATTTTTAAGCGATCTTCTGATTTCTTCATGGTCTAGAGTTTTGCAACACAATGGTAAACTGGAACTAAAACCGTCATTTTTGGCACATTTTTATTTGCCATTGTAACAAATCTACAAGCTTGATATACTGTTGACAATAGATTTATGATAATAAATGATTTCTCTTTAAGGTTAGATCAAAATATGTGACCGAAGTCAATGTTATGACCCACGGAATTGAGTCTGAAGACTTCCCTTTTTTCTCATTTTTTACTGTCTTTGCCGCTTCATAAAATGAAAGTGCGAGATCTATAAAGAAATTGACGATAAGGATATGTAGTGGGAAGTCTGAGGATTCTAAAAATGTAAAAATCTAATTTCATTAGCAAGGAGAAGGCCCGCGGAATTGGCAAAAACGACCCACAAACATCATTTTCTCTCAGTCAGAAATCAACGCATGTCTTTATTATTATGCGTTCGAGTGTGAATAAACAATAGACATGCTCCTTCACAGCGCGGCGTGAGAGCACTAGTGCATATACCTCGCATTTCTCTGCCCAAAAGAGGAGCGTTTTCTGGTGTTAAGAAATTGATATGCTCCCCATCGATGCTCCCGTTTCTAAAAATCCCGGAACCACCCATGATTCACCACAATTTAGCCTAATTTTTGTGCGACCCTCCTGGCACAAATTCATTTTGCGTTGTGGCAACACGACACCAAACAATTGCCCAGCCCCCGAGGAAAAAAAGTAGTAACTG
>JZLH01S0623772.1:18498-42667 GCA_001188425.1 Eucidaris tribuloides | reverse complement strand
TCATCTTTTATTTCCTGGGTATATTTGTTATTCTACCGCTAACAGGAAGCTCCTTAAAATATTTAATAATAAATTCGTTCAATCAATCATTAATTAATTAATTCATTCATTCATTCATTTATCCATTCATTCATTCATTCATAATGCATGTATTTATTTTATTTATCTATTTAAACATATCTGAGAGGATGCCTTTCGGAAAAAGATGCTTCTTGACAACATGATAGCTTGCCAGACATAGCATCAAGTAACATATGCAAATTGTATGTTGTATTGAAAATGTATTCATAAGTACAGGTAACAGAAAAGCTCATCACTAGGCTTTGGAAGAGAAAACATCCATAAATTTAAATACATTATAAGCAGATCTATTGTCACGTAGACCGCAATGGTTAACGGGCTCTGGCTTATGAGGATCAAGCTTCTGATTTAAAGGTAAATACTATGATTGGAGGTACCCCTGAAGTTGGGGTAAAACTGTTTTGCAATCAAGTAATCTATGCAAGGATTCTGCTGTGACAATTTAGTGGTCAAACGTTGACTCGTTTTAAACGAACTAAATTTATATATCAATTATATTCATTGTGATAGGCAAATGTGTTGTGTAGCTGTTTTTGATTAATTTCTATTGGTGAACAAGATAAGTGAGAAAATGGTTTGCCCATGCTTGATTCTCTTCAAGTGAATAAATTCAAGACAAATCCTTCCATCCAAAATAAACACTTCAGCTAGTGTATACTTCAGGTATGTCCCAACTTATATGGTTCTGGAGGCATTTTCACGTGTTCCCAATCATCGTCCTTTAAGCTCCGAGCGATGTCTGTAGCTACACGACAATTTGGGAATCCGTGCTATCTCGCAAATCTTCTGACTTAACCCTGAGATTTCTCAGGGTTAAATCTTTGGAGTTGACTCCGAATTTCACGCTCACGAATCTCGGGTTTGACCCCGAATTCCTGAGATTCGAAGGAACTCGGGGTAAACCCCGGGGTTAACTCTGAACGTGTAGACAACTGGGAGTTAAATCATCGGAGTTATCTTAGGTTTAACTCCGAATTTGCATAAATCCGTGTCGGGTTTAACTCCGAATTCCTGAAACTCTAAGGAACTCGGGGTAAACCCCGGGGTTAACTCCGAACGTGTAGACACGACTTCAGTGAGCCATGGAAAGGAAGATGCTAAATGTATTGATACGAGACAGGTGTAAAACCTGCGAACTACGCAACAGAACCCAAATCAATTACCACTGAGAAATTAGTAATATTAAATGGACGTGCTCACGGCATAAACTTTGGACAAAGAGCAAGGGCGTAGGCTGGTTTGGGCACGGGGAGGTGCACATCTTGGGGAGGTGGAACTAAAGTAATATGGGGAGGTGCACATCTTAGGGAGGTGGAACTAAAGTTGAGTAAATCAGGCGTTGAAAACAGAAAAAGCGGTGCAAATTTCGTTTTGCTTGCCAGGGGCGGAACTCCTATGGCTCTGCGGGGGTGCACGTGCACCCAGTGCACCCCCCCCCAAGCCTACGCCCTTGAAGAGGGTAACAGAATGACAACCTTCTTTCGGAAAAAAGAGGCAGACAAAAGCGATAATGAAGAGATGATATAACAGAATAAAGAAGAATGACATGGTAACGAGAAGAAAGAAATTGATATATGGAACATGCTCGAAGAGGGTTTCACGCTACAGAGGATTAATCAGCCTAGATAGGTTGATGAGATATTTCTTTCATCTGTTGCTGTGAAAACTCAATAATAATACAAATTTACCTTGCAAGCACTAGCTGTTGCCTTGTCTTATGAGCTATCAGGTTGTCAAGACTCAAGAGCAACCTTTGTTAGAATAATATGCATAAAATTTACATTTATAATGAAACAGGTCTACTGACCTAGGGGTCAGTTAAATGGTATTGTGAGCGTGCGCAGTAGCACTCGCATGGCTGTTTCGTGAAGTTCTTTGCATCGGTGAACATAATTTGCATTTCAATGCCATGGCAGACCCAGCTCAATGCAAAGGAGGAAATTGGCCTTTGCTTCTGATCTCGTCGTTATATATGTCTCTGATAAAACCAGGGTTGTTATTATATATAAAAAAAAATAGGTTAGGATTATGTGATCAAACAGTCGCTTATAATAACAGTCTCAAACCTCAACAAAAGAATCATGAGGACTTTTCTCGAGAAACCACGAGAGTTATTTATTTCACATACAAACGACTTACTAATGTTCAACTTGACTGTGTTAATTTATACACGCAACTGTTACAATAAGATATATACAAATAGGAAACAATATCAATGTCTGTATTATAACTTCATTTTGTTCGTTTTATTCGAAATTATTTTGTAATGAATAAGTAAGTCGTATAATAAACCTGTTGTAAACTGGGTGGATAGTGGTAGTATGGACTTAAGACGTACCCTCTTTATATTTTGTGATTGTGTGGCCCTCGCTCGACTGAAATTTTGGAATTCCATTCAATTATAACACACTAATGAATGCGTTTAGAATTAAACGTATGTATATAATTTGCAATGGCAAAAAGTATTTACACCCCATTAGCCAATGTTTGCCCCCCTCCCCCAACATGCTTAAAATTGCATAACAATTCTCATCGCAAATACCCAATATTCGACATTATTATCTAAATGGGGGGTTTCAAGCGCCGTGATATTATCGCGTATTCCGCGCGCAAAGGAATGCGCGTATACGCGCTACCGTAAGACGCGTGTGATTTTGAAAATATCATACGTTGTCGAAAAAATATCAGATACATCCGGGTACTTTTGTATTTGTTTACGAGTTAATTAAGCTTTCCACCCGTGTTTTTCACACAAATAATGTACTAGAAATTTAACAATTTAAAAAAAAATCACCCTATATAGGCCTATTATTCTTTTGTATAATGTGCTGGCTTTGCTTAATTTACTAAATTATAGAGGAAGATGGATTTCTGTTGAATACGAAGAATTAAATGTTGTCACACGAAGAATAAATCAGAGCGGGTAGTGGTTGCCATTGAAAGACTTGATGATTTGTACAGAATTTTATCAAATTTTAGTTTTGATAATTTTCTAGTGTTTAGATAATAATGATAATATTGGATGGCTTATTTTCGGTGGACACAGAAAATATTGTGCCTCCTTATGAAATATCGGACTCGTCTGCGACTCGTCCGATATTGTCACAAGTCGCACAAATTTTCTTGTGTCCACCTCAAAGCCATCCAATATTATATAAATATCAGCAATCGATGTTAACATACTGGATTTTTTGCAGACTTGCAACTTCCAGAGACTCTATAAACAAACGGCGGCATTGATTTCATATAGCGAATCTGTTTCTAAGTTGTATTGTGTATTTTTCTTCTGTTTGAGCAGTTGTAATATATATATATATATATATATATATATATATATATATATATATATATATATATATATAATATATGCAGATATCGAAGAGTACATTCTAAGCAATTAATGAACACTCTGACTTTATCAATATGTCAAAAATAGGGTGAATCAATGCTTGCATAAACATGAACATGTTCTCACCAAGTACCTTAAGTTACTTTCATTATTTTACCTGTATAATTATGAATACAGTGCAGTGTTCATTTCATATAAAAATAATACATTTCATTAAGTCATGGTATAGTTAAAAGTATTATATAAAATGTATTAACATTTTCTGAGTAATAGCTAATAGTACATAACTGTGCAAAATGAAGTAATACAGTTTGAGTAAATGATGGTACATATCTGAGTAACTAAACGTGTCGTACCTGGATCATACCATACTATGATTAACATGCATGAAAAGTTGTGTACAATGGTTACATGGTGGCGATGTTAGCATATTTACATAACCTTTTGCGAATTCTCATATATTTCCAATCAAAATTGGTCAACAGATTCTGGGTTGCATATTATCGTAATGATAACAGTAATAACACATACGCAAATGTCGCCTACTGACAAGTAAAAGTGTTTAAAATTTTTTATTGTTTGTGAGCTCTGTTAACTTTCATTTAATTTACACATATCACCAAGTATCCTAGTTTATTTACCACCAGCATAAGATTGAAGACTACAATGTTCGTCGAGAGCAATTTTTTTGCACCCATTCTTAACCAGTCGAAAATTAAAATACATGTACTCCGGCTGTATTCTACAGTTTACCCATCTTCATACAACAAAGTAGAATGGGTATTAATATTTGTTGCTATAAAATGCATATTTGCAAATTAACAATTATGAACCGAAAAAAAATATATAACTTGCCAAAAGAGTATGCCCTATCACTGTAAAAAAAAAAAAAATCGTCCAGCTGGTGTCCGCATCGAATATTTATTCGTCATAGTCTGGTCCGTATCTCGTCCTGCTGTGGTGTCTGAATTGACGAGTTCTTTTTCGTCAAGCATCTTGATAAATAAAAATTCTCAAGCTGTGGCAGGCTGGACGACTTTTTTGTCAAGAAAATCTCTTACTCACAATAACAAGGACAACGCAAAGCGTCGCATCCCCTAGCCGGGTAGAAATAGCATACATATGCATATTTAATGAAGTGTGAACCAGAACACGACCGCCAAGCCCAAACCATGACCACCCATGCAGTGACCAGAACATGACCACCTTTTAATTATGATAATTATTTAAAATCATTGACAAATTTCTAATAGTGTCTCCTGTTATTGTGTTGAAAAAATACATTCATAATTAACAAAGAATGAACTGAAATCAAAGATACAAAATGTGTCATATTTTTTCATGTCATTTTGGCATACAAATCAGTCCAATTTTACAACCTGATTCAAGGAAAAATCAGGAAAAGAATTAAAGATTATTTTTTTTGTAGTTTTGGCCAAAACTACAGACTGAAAACTATCTGACAGGATAAATACATGATGAAATTCCATAAACTACTATTTTTTTTACATGTTCCAATATATCGCGTAACTACGTTGCAAGGGATTGATTTGTACAACCAACATGGATGAAATTGACAATGTAGCGAAGGAAGTGATGAAAAATAAGAACCCTTGCAACTATTGTAACTATTAGTTTTATAGCATCGTTTAACAGTCTAAAAACAAATCTGAGCAACAAGATTCCCCATGCTACCAGTCTCTCTGATAAGTCTACAAAATGAAGCCCTGAAAAAAAATGCAGTTGATAATTATTATGTGGTTTTAAAAAGTAAAAGTCATTGAGCAACCATTCTAGTTTTCCACTGCTGTCTTGCAGAATTTCCGTCAGCTGACAATAATTCATGTGCCGACTTTTATCTGTATGTATGTTAGGAGTGAGAGTTTAAATGTTTGAAGTTTTGTGTTCAAGGGTGTGTGTTTGTTCATTCAAACACTGTCAGATCTGTCAGATGGCAAAGTTTGACATTTTTTTAAAACAATGGGGATTCCACAGTGTTTTATAGTGTCTGTAAAGTTAAAATTAAGGTAGAGCATTGAACTTGGGTATTCCCACGGGACCGAAGCTCCTCAAAACCAAAGATCCGGGAGACCAAGCGTCTGTTTCCATTAATCATGGGAATACACAACACACACGTGTGCGCATCTTGCGGACTTAAAGTTTCCCAATATTGCGTATACCCAATATTACATGTAGACTTGGTAATTTCCAGGCCGACTCAAATCGAAAGCGGCGACACTGATTGAATATAGCCATTCTGTTTTTACATCAGTTGAACTTCGTATTTTCTTTCTTTTTTGCGGTTAGTCTAGCTCTATCTGTCCTGCTTATTCCAACAATTATGAATGAAGTCTTACATTATCCTATTAAATGTAAAAAGGTGAAACAATGTGATTGCAAAACCATTGATAAAACAGAGATTGCTAAGTATTGCGCCTTTGAACATTCTCGCATTGGCAAAACTTGCCTGAGCAAATAAATAATTATCTGAGTACGCCGCAAACGTTCTTTGGTAGACAACCATTTGTTATATGGAAAATTTCTTGATCGGACTCATTATCTTTTTGGTCTCACGGTTCTTTGGTCAACTTGGCTGTCAATTACTTGACACAGTGCTGGATTATAATATGGGCGCTACAAGGTAAATGCGCCCTTTGACGGCAGCCCTGATAACTGTTACCTTGACTATCCTGTAGTATTTTAGGCGTGATTTGCTTCAGCCCCTTCCTGCATTATAATTTCCAGGTCCTTTAAACCCGAAAAAATTGTATTAAAGGCAGTGGATCTCATTTGTAAACATCCCCGCAGACCAGGAAAAGATAACCCATGCCCTTACGCTATTGATGAAAGGCATGTCTGTGAAATCTGGTGGTCAGTAATTACCTAGAATTTGAAAATGTGAAAGTAAAACAATAGCTGTTTAGCGAACGTTCTATGGTAGGATTTTTTTCTCGAGAGAAAAAATTCAAATCAGAGTCTAACGGTCACTATAATTCTACTAAATTGAGTTTCTAGCTCCTATATTTTGCTAAAGGTTCCCAGATGGCATTTTCTTCTAAATGCCATTGTATTTACACAATGTTAATTTTAAGGCATGCAAAAGAGATCCCCTGCCTTTAAATGATTGCATTATCAATGATTCAGCGTTTTCACAATATTTTGGCGTTAACGCCTGAATTTATATTAACCAAATCAACAAGCTTTTTGCAGATAAAGCCGTACCAAGATATACGGGTATTAGCCGGGTGTCCCCAAGGTTTGATCTAGCTACGACTCCATACCGTTAGTAACATATAACTGAAATGGATTTTCTTCCACTAATTGGATTTGTCATTAGGCAAGTACATTAGTTTTTATTCATTCTGCAAATTGAACTGTATAACTGTAGCAACTGTACTGCAATCCACCTTTCTTATTTTATACAAGTTTCAAACCAAACACTTAAAGGGAAGTGGGTTGTAGGATCATGAAATAACTCTTTTAATATTCCTACCTTTCATGCGTATCAAATGCAATGGAATGCATACAAATAACGTGTTCATGCCCATGTGTAGATATTTATTTACAAAAATCACACGTTTTGGTCTATATTATCACACCGTTGTTGTATGGTATCAGTCACTTATATTCATATGTGGTTGTCACTTATATTTATATGTGGTTGAACAAACATGATATTCCAGAATCATTTAAATCCATATGCATTGAATACTGTTAATAATCCAGCTATTTCGTTGTAAATGTTCAGAAACCTTGCCACGCCACTAACTGGTGTAACATAACCACATCATGTTAGCCGGTTTTTATGCTTTACAACAAATCCACCAGAGAACTAAGATTGGCCTTGACGAGTGCAGTTTCAAGTTCTTGCCGTCGTTGTCTGGCCCTTGTATTTCCACGCCACTCGAAGAGCATTGTAGTCGTGCCCTCTACACTTACACTGCCCATTGCCCGATTCTGGTCCCGAAACCTTTCGAAATCAGTTCGTCTGAAGCCAAGGGCGTAACATAGGTCCTGTACCGCATCACCGGACCCCACCTCTCTCGCCAGCCTGGTTAGCATCAATTCTGGTATAGGTTCTGATGCCCTGAAAAAAACGTTCCACGAACCTTGGGAATTTGATCGAATTGTTTAAAAACATTAACATATTAATTGCACGACCGTCATCCTACACGCAAACAGGCACGTCTTGCATTAAGAAAACGGTGATCCGATATTTGGTCCGATTACAATACGTCCGAAGACAAAGATTTAGTGGTAGGGTTGCCATTGGGTTTCTAGCTCAGAATACTCTTAGAGTTAGAATATTGTGTTATGGTTAGGATTAGGATTTAGGTCAGGGATGGTGCATGGAAACATCGTCGGAACAATTGTCGACAGAGCAAATATCATGGCATCAAAGAAATCACGGCTTTATAAACTTGATATGACACGCATATCCCGTAGACCCTAGACCAAGATATCTCATTCTTAGTCTTAAGTTCGATCATCGAAGGCAGGAAATCTCATTTGCACACCTCGAGCACAGCAATCACCGCTCATACCCCATTAGGCTATTTATGAAGGACGTGTGTTGGAAATCTGACGATCAGTAATAACCTAAAACTGCCCCCAAATTTAACACCTATTAGACCACTAGCTTCATGATTAGATTCCATGTAATTCCCACTGAAGTAAGTCAATTCAGTAGTGCTGTTTCAATAATCATTTATGGGTGTATGAACAATAATCTTCAAGAGATTTATGCATACAAATTTTTCCTGTTCATTATAATAAACATATGTAAATTGCGAATAAATTTCACATATCATACATGATGAACACATAAGCGCTGTAAGCGTCTGAATGTAAACTTATTTCCAACTGGAATTTTTTTTTTATCTCTGGGAGAAAACAATTCAAATCAAAGTGTAACGGTCTGTATAATTCCAGTAAAACTGACTTTTCAGGTCCTACCTGTATTAAAAATGCTCATATCGTTTTTGTTCGCATATTTACACATTAAATTTTTAGGCGAAAAAAGAGACGCTCTATTTTTAGGCGTAACCTGCGTTGTTTTTAAATAGATAAGAGACCCCAACATTTGGTGAAATGCTAGTATCAAAGCAAATGCCTTTATACCTTCATGCGTTTGTGTGCGTGCTATTTAATCATCACTGATTATGTGAGTGTATAGCACGAAACTTTGAAAAAAAAATCAACATTTGAACAGATAAGGCAATATATTGAATTATGCAGCAAAGTTGCGAGTAACATAAAACTACAATACAATACTTACGTCTGTGATGATGATGATGCGCTCGGTATGGGAAATTCTGAAAAAGGGGAAAGAGAACACAAACGAGATATTGGTAATAAAACGCATTCACAATTTGATTGCTGAGATAAAGAGAAACAAATAAGTCTTCAAGGGCAATCTTTAAAATATCACTGAAGCAGTATGTCGGTAGGCCAGATTATTTCTGAAGAAGTGTTTTTGCATCCTGAAGGTGAAGTCAGCCGAAGTTCGGTATTTTAGTATGCAGGTTTTTAAGACATGCTTTTGTTCACCCCTTTTGCCGCAGGTGCACTTCAAATGTGCAAATAAAAAATAACAATGGATAAAAATTGAACTCATATCAGTTAAAACTGGAGGTTTACTAAACTAAATGCAATGAAGGTGTGGTAAGAATGATGCAATCTTGAAGCTTCATTTCTTAATGGGCAAGGATCAGAAAAAAAATTCTTTTTCAGATCTTTTGCAAAACTTTTATTCAATATTTACTGCAGAATTAAGGTGAATGATGATTTGAGTTTTATTGTGAATTCTAGATTATTCTTTGTCACGATCTCAACAACACCAAAAAGTGACTCAAGGGAAGAGCTAGAATTTTATGTAGATCAATGTTTTAAGGGATGAACTAGTACAAATCGCAGCCTAAAAATTATTGCAAACTTTATGCAAGAGTAACTACTAAAAACCAACCGATGGGAATATCCAGTGTCGTACTACACTCATGCACATAATTATGGAATATCTTGTTGATACCTAAGTCCTTTCTTCTTTATCGTCCAAAATTTTCAAGACAAATGTTTATTTCACAAAAACGCAGTAGGCTATGTGAAGCAATTTTTGGATTTCATAAGACGACTACAGTAAAAACTAAAATACTTTTGAGCGCAATAACAATAAATTATATATATGTTTTTTTTGAAAAATCCACAAAAATCATGAAAAAGGTATTAAATTAAAGTAATTAAAAAAAACAACACAAAAAGTGATATATTTTGATGTAATGTCACATATCATTAAATTAACATCAAAATTGTCTCTGTTACAAGTCTAATAACGCGCGTAACCACCGCGTGACTCAACAACAATTAAAAAAAATATAAGACATAACGATTATAAAAGTGTACCAAGTGAGTTCCGAATTTCCGTGGTAGCTATCCTTTGAGTGCATCGACGACAACAGACAACGTCCTTTTCCAGGAGTTGGACAAGTGGAAGTATTACCTCGTCGCCGTATTCCACACAGTTCGGGCAAGGACGTCCTACCTCAAACTCAATTCTTCTTGCCCATTTTTCTTTAAGCATCTCGAGAGTCGTTAGGAGATTCTTCAGAAACTGAAATACATGTATTGGAAGTATTAATGAATCATTGTCTGAATGAAAGGTTTGCAGAGAGAATTTACGATGCATAATACAATTATTACCGTGAATCATGGTTATACTTTGGTGACATAAATGGTATTTCTTGTCACTGGTTGGTTGATTTATTGCGCAATTATTTCGTGGGCAGACGATATACCACACACCTGAGCATGAATCCTGGTATAAGTGAGATAGGGCATAAAGAGTTTCTTAGCAACAGCCAATAAACGTCATTTTTTCATTGGTTGTATAGCGAGAGGGTTAACTGAACTTCATTTTTATTTATATCTCCAAAATTCAGTTTAACGGCTAGTTTGGTGATTTAGAAAACAGTTTTATGGCAAAACCTTATAAACGCCACCTGACTTTGACGTCAAAAACCCAATATATCCACTCAGCCAATCAGCGTGTATATCATCCTCAACATGGCGGCGCCCCGTAAAACTCTACAGATGCGCAGTGACCTTAGCCAGTATAGGTGCATGCTAGAATGATTTTCAAAAATTTACCATAAAGTGCGATTTTACGATTTGAAAAAAAAAAACAAACATGGTTTCACGTCAAAACCCAATAAACGCCACCTGCCTTTCATGTCAAAACAATATATGTCCACTCAGTCAATCAGCATGCATATCATTACCAACATGGTGGCTCCAATAAAACTCTGCAGTTGCAAAGTGACCTCAACCAGACCAGGCGCACTCTAGCATGCAGTGTAAAAAAAATGGATTGGATGCTCCGTCTCGTCTCCTTGATCGGAATTCAATATGGTTATATGAAATTTTGTAAAGAAACGATTTATTGATATATGACATTTTGCAACAAATATGCAATTAAAGCAATAAATTTTGGTAACATGCCATAAACATTATGAAGATTTATGTAAATTTGCCACTGTAATGTAATCATTACATAGCAGCATTTAAGCTAAGTGGAGATTTCTACAATGCTCTATTTTCCACAGCAAAAACTGTTTTTTTTTTAAATCTCAGTTGACCTAAAATCGATATGTTGGCTTTTGGTATGAAACTCTTCAAATCTTGTTTAGAGCATGTTGTTCCACTGCGCGAAGTCGATGGGTATGCCTCCGCATTTCCACCCCAATTTAATAAAAGTGAAATGCCTCGTGCATGACTATGCCCCCAACGTGTCTTCAAGTTAAGTCCCAGGGATTTCCATGAGTCTGGTGATGATATACACGAAACCTTACAATTTAAATGATTTTACCATTCTTTTTTGATAAGCTCGTTTCTGGGTATGCAAATCATGAATATAAATTTTGAACCCAGCACAGACAATCCAATCAAGTTTCGTATTAGTTTATTCTTGATATTATCGCGGTGAACAATGTATTTTTTGAGAACGAAATGTTGCGTCCTCACATCAGTGCTTGTTTCAGTGTTAATTTGGGGGTTGTCTGTCCTGTGACCTATCGTCCATCCATCCTTTATTATTTTTTGTTTCTATCGCCTCATTTTGAGACATGTGTAAAGCATGTACTTTTGCATCAAGACAAACTCATAAGGTTTTGTAGTACAAAATTCAAAAGGTTAAGTTTCACAGAGCAATTCACATTTCTGATTTCAGCGTGAATACCACAAAGAAGAAGAAGAAGAAGTAGAAGAAGAAGAAGAAGAAGGTGATGAAATAAAAGAAAAGTTCATTACTCTCTTCACCAAAGCAGCCGACGGGTTTGGAGATTGAGTTCCACTTGCCGGTGAACTGGAAATCGGCTTCACCTTGTGGACGCACGCCTGATAAAAGAAAAGAAAATACTCGCCCGGGTTATGATTATATAAACACATCGGCAAAAAATGTCAACATGCAAATACAAAGTCTCATTTAAATGGAAAAAGTAATCAAAAACTGAGACTGCTGTATTAAAAAAATAACATCGACAACTGCTACTTTTTACTGGTACTGATACTGAATTCCAATATCAATACCAATTACGTAATATTGATAAAAATACTAGATATGAGTTCAGGAAAATAAATCCCTAAAGTACGTGTTTCATCATTAGTAAACTCATTTAAACTGTACATAAACTTATCTATACACACCAAATTAAAGAATTGATTAAGTAAATGCATTGCGTATTACAATTCCCGACGAAAGTGGTATATTTATCTGGTCTTATGTTGATATCGTGAAAAGTTTTACATAATTCCTAAAGAATAGAATAAACGCTATAACTATTATTGAAAAAAACAACAACTGTTGGTCAATAGGTCATTTTTGGAACATCAACACGCTTTTATTTATTGGTATAAACTAGAGCAGTTCGACTGCGACTCAGTCGATCGGTATGCTTCGCAGCGCAGCCAGTCCATCCAACTGATGTAATTTGAAAAGTTGAGAGTATTACCATGTAGCAAGACACAATTACAGATGAATAAGCCATAAGCCCATGTGACCCTTGACCCAAGCTTACAGTAAATCCAATTCAAGCCAGTTCTTAAATGATATCGCACCAATGACTTTAGTTCGACAGGGAGGGCTTGATGACCTTTGACCCTCTGAACTTTCAACTCCAAAATCGACAATCCAGTTATTGCGTCCTATATACCAAGATACTTCTCCCAGTTACATCAAGAATCGGACAAAGTCATACTCAATAACGTTATCACAGTCATGAGCCCCAAATCAGACTATTTAAGGCCCGAGTGGACCTATTGAGCTTCAAACTAAATCAGTTTATGGTGGCTCATAATACATACCTTCACCCAAATAACATGAAAAAATCTGCAACAGGCGTTCTCAAGTATCATCGGTAACGAGCAAATCAGACTATTTTAGGCTCGGTACCTTTGACCTTTCAGCTCCAAAATCTAATCAGTTTATTTGGCTTATATATAATAGATCACAAGTTTCATCCAGATCCCGACGAGCCGCTCTCAAGTTATCCAGCGTAACGAGCCCCAAAATCAGACATATTTAAGGCCCGGTGACCTTTTGACCCTGAACCTTCATTTCAGCCCCAAAAATCTAATCAGTTCATTGTTGCACCATCATTATACATACTTTCACACAGTTACATGCATCCGACCAGCGCGCTCTCAAGTTATCCGCGGTCATGGTAACGAGCCCAAATCAGACATATTTAAGGCCCGGTGACCTTTGCCTTACGCTTTTCAGCCCAAAATCTAATCAGTTCATTGTGTGCTCATTAGCTACATACATTGGTAAACTACGTTACATCAAACATCCGATTGGGGGTTTCTCAGAGTTATCCGTAACGAGCACCCGAAATCAGAGCATCATTTAAGGCTGCTGACCTTTGAACCTTTGACCTTTCAGCCAAAATCTAATCAGTTCATTGGTGCCTCATAATACATACTTCAGCCAAACTTACATGACAATCCGACCAGCCGCTGTCACGTGTATCGCGGTTAACGAGCCCAAAATCAGACAATATTTAAAGCCCGGTGACCTTTGACCTTTGACTTTTCAGCTCCAAAATCTAATCAGTTCATTGGTGGCTCATAGTACATACTTGGTCCTAGTTACATCAAAATCCGGATCGGCGGGTTCTCAAGTTATCGCAGGTAACGAGATCCGGTAACGGACGGACGGACGGACGCCGGACGCGACGAAGGATACGGACGGCAACGGACGGACGGACGGGACGGACGGACGACGGCACGCACGGACGAAACCCGGAAAACATGATGCTCCGGCAACTTCGTTGCGGAGGCCATAAAAAGGAGAAATGTGTTTGTTTCAAGTGTTCTAATGCAAACGAGGATGTGGTTTGGGATCGCCTGAAGGAAAGCATTTGGTGCTTAACATCTTCAAAGTGTTGAAGAAAATATTCGCTAGGGCTCAAAATGATTTCTGTAGGGCATGAAAATAAATATATTCTTCTGTTTGAACAACTGCCAAATTTATGATGGCCCGGTTTGAAATGATTCGTGCTGTACTCGTAATATATACCTAAATATTTTTCGCCCCTTCGCTTTCTCCACATATTGCAGTAGTTCTACAAGATGATAGTTGTCCAATATCGCAAATAACATTAAAGCGTTAGTGACATCATGGGAACACTTGAAAAGCCTCAGAACCAAATGAGTTGAAATATATACCAGCTGTTCACTTAGCAGATGTGGATCTCCCACCTGGGAGGATATTGTCTGTCCTAATTTGTTTTACTTAAGGAGAATCAAGCATAAACATAGGAGTAATTATTCTTTGCCGGTAGGTAAAATAAGCCCATAGGGAGAGCCACACAGCAGGTTTCATGTACTAGTGATATTGTACATTGTTTGTTTTAGAATGACGTGAACGTTTGACTACAAGACATTTCACAGGAGAAGCCTTGCATAGTTTACTTGATTCTAGAGTAGTATCAGCCCAAGTTGAGGACTACCCCCAATCATGTCATTACCTTTAATGTATCGTCAAAAATAATAATAATAATAATAATAATAATAATAATAATAATAATAATAATAATAATAATAATAATAATGATAATAATAACAATAATCGCAGTAGGATTTATTCCATCACAGGGAGGACAGCGTTAAGGCGAAAAAAGTGTGCGTTAAAGGAAATCGAAGCAATAGGCCGAGAACAAAAGAATTCGCCCTAAGGTTGCAATCACAGTTATATAATAACAACAATAATGATGATGATGATGATGATGATAATAATAATAATAATAATAATAATAAAACATTATAGACACCATCACGGTGAGAATGATGTAATTTCACCTCGATCTTGGTTTCTCCGGGAGCCATCTTCATGACAACTTGATGCATATCATCAGCATAGAAGCTCATTTCTCGGTAGTGGAATATTGGAAGGGGACCTTCTTGGTCCAACGTTGCCCAACGTGCAAGATGAACAAACAAGCGATGAACAAAGCCATCTTAGAATAAGAAAAAAATATGTTGTCGTCATATCTGCTTTAAAAGCTATAAGGTGCAATGCGTTCATGTTCAGGAGAAAATACCACCCCCAACACACACACACACACACAACACACACACACACACACACACCACACACACACAGCACACACACACAGCACACCACACACACACGTATTTAAAAGGAATAGATCGGCGTAAGAAGACACATTAGTCCTGAATTAATAACGCCGAAAATAAGAAACACAGTTCAAGGATACATAAGTGATTCACGGTCATATACAACGCTATCCGCATTCGAAATTAATGTCCTAATAAGGAAAACCAGTAGCCAAACTCAATTCTATTTTGCAGGAATGCCAGAAATAACGTTAATGTAAAAATAAACTCTTTTGGTTTAGACCGGGAGAAGAATAATGTACCTCCTGGGTTGCTACAACTCATTGCCTCATGCCATTCTGGTTGTAAATCAGTAGAAAATCGGGGCATGTGGCCCTTTTTTACATCCACTCTCTCTCCCCGTACGGACAGGGTTTCTTAATTTGCCCGACCAGACAGTCAAAGCGGATGCCATGAATTCACGCTTCACTCCTTCAACAATTTTAGCACTGATCATCCCGGGTGTAGTTCAAAGTCCGGATAAGACAGCAAGCAAAATTTCTCGTAAGAAATATTACCAAAAGAACATATTTACAAAAACATTTCATCATTAATAAACAAGTCAAACACAATACAAGAAAGGAATTGCAGAAGAAAAACGCAAGTTCTGGGATTGCCAAAAAAAATCCGCAGTAAGCAGAATCAGCATAGCCTTGATAGATCAGTGACTAATAAGATTCTATTGTATTCTCAGTGGCGACCCCTACGTGGTGCCGAGCTTGTGGCCACCTTCACACGAATTTCACAGAGAGCAGGCCCCTTCATTATGCCATTGTTGAGATGTGGTGTCTTCGTGAGACGTGCATGAGAATTAGCTGGAAAGAAAAAAAGAAATGTCTAACATCAGGGCTGCGTACAGCAGAGCTGTAATTGCTAATGAACTCTATTGGTGTGATCTTCATATGAAAGAAGATGCCCGCTATACAGGCATTTACCTCGAAGAAGTGCAGCGAAACCCCGGCAAAGTACACGTTCTAAAAAGGCACAATGAGGGTACGACGCAGCAAGAGCATAGACAAGAGAACCAAATGACTAGATGATATCAAAGAGATGGAGGCACTCAACAGCGTCTTATGGAGAAGCGAAGAGAGCTGCACCCGAAAATCGAGTATTATGGAGAACCATGGTAGCCAACCTTCGTCAGTCGAAGATGGCACATGACGATGAAACAATAAAACGCTGCGAAATTATCGTCGATTAAAACACACATTATTCAGGTTCTATGAAAACGTTCTGCCAAGAGTACAATTTTATAAGCGGCTGAATCTGGAAAGTTAAGCCCTCACTATATGCACTCGCAATAAGAGTCACTCTACCTCGTCTGGATGTTTTGTGATGTAGCAAGAAGCCTGGCCGACTAACGTAGGCATCTCTGCCATGCTGCCAGATTATTGCAAAATTTTACCAAAATATGCGCCGTAGCACAAAGAAGTTATGCTGCCACTTTGAGTTAATTAGCATAACTAAAAGTATCGCCTGGAGTAGTTTAGATAGGTATGAATAAAAAGACACTTTAAATTAAAATAAAGCGCTCCGATCTCCGCATTTGCATCGGATCATGACATCAAATTTGTTGCCCAAACGCCATGTTAATGTTCGCCAATTACCAATCAGCGGGATACCCGTATTTTCTTGATTCAATTACCCGCAATAGCCTATATACGACACGTATTCCTACTCGTAACCTCTGCCACAATTACCATCTAAAATAACAGCGCACAAATCTATCAGGCCATTACGTCCTGACATGCGGATCTACCTCCAGATGGCCTTGTCAAATTATGCAATCACCGTATTCATTCAAAACAGCCCATAAAAAAATACATCCTTGCCCAGTATCAATCTGACAACATTTTTTAGAACTCTCAAACCTATCAGAAATAATACTCGTTGATCCTGCTTCCTCTCTTTTGCCTCTTATTTTTGCTCATTATTTTCAGAGGCGAGTATTTGATCCATCTAGCGCTATCCAAAGATGTCTAACTCACAACTAATTAATCTTCACCTACATTTCCAACAAAACGCAAAAGTGAGTTTCATAGTATATATTCATGTAGGACTACGCAATTCTCAATTTTTCAAAGCTTCGTTTTAATTATGTAATAAGGGCTACGCTCGAAACCCAACACACATGCAACTCAACTCGACGTAATTGATCTTACACAAGCGCGGCTCTCGCCACCCAACACTTTAAGTCTGTGTTTCTTTTTGCACTTAGTTTCCACTTTTTTATGACTTATAATTTACTTCCTCATATGATCCTACTTTCCTTTATCCTTCTTATGCACTCCTTATGAGCACAATAGGCGGTTGATTTTTTCCTTATTTGATCGACTTCTATCTTAACAATAAGAGCTAATGCCTAATCATAGGGGCCCTGTTATTATTCACAATATCTTCGCTCATTACATGATAAATTAAATTGTATAACATAAATGATATTAAAAACATTGTAGTCAATTTAAATAACATGTCAGAAGTAATGACACGAGTAATGTTGTCCTTAGGTCGCCATTACCTACAGCTTTACACAACACAGGCACTATTATCATCGGTATTTTCATTGCCTGCTTGACCGTGTGAGCTCGCTATGCATTCATCAAAAAGTCTTCATCAGAGACGTGACGTTTCAACTATCTCAAAAAGTCGTACAAATTAGGAAGATAACTATTGCCTTGTCTGACCTAAAACCAAAGTTTCCTCAACCATAATTAAAATGCGGTATTCGCTGCTCTGTTTGTCAAAAATAAGTAGCCTAGAAATCACACGGATAGGCTGCATCCACGTGCCGATCATCAAGGATTACTAGCGCATGTCCTTGGCATCACACCAGACACGCTGCTTCACATACCATCTGAGACAATTACTCAACACTGTACAATGAGGACCCCTTCTCGGAAGAACCTGAATGCTAGGAGACAAACACTGTCCGATGGCAAGCAATCTCAAGTAGGATAAGAAGGAAGGGTTCTGCAAAAGAGTATTTGAGAGTGTTTTGACATGACCCATAATTAGTAATACGAGGCCTTGGTGAAAAGCTATTAGAAGAGATCTATTATGTAAATTGTGGACACTCCTTCAATAGTTTACTCACCACACTCTGAACGGATTCAGCCAGAATTTCAGGTTCGCTCATGCATACTTAGTTCCTGAATGGGAAAACCTGAAAAGTTCTTTTATCCGTGATTTCTGGCTTACTGAATTAAAATTTAACAATTCTTTCACATTGTACATATGCTAATTAGCTGATTATGCTTATTTAGTTAATAAAAAAGTTGCCCAAGGTTGTCAAGGTGACACGAGACACCATCGACTAAAAATATATACACTCGATCGTCACATAGAGAACACACTCATGGCATAAACCCCCCCGACCCCCCACTACACCCCCCTCCCTCAAGGAACACAGAACCTCACACTTACAAATTTACGAGGCAAAGCCGTATGTTTTTCCAGAAGTCTAATAAACTACCTCCACTTTATCCAGAGGTATAGCGAATGGATTTTATGGCTACAGCGATCTGAGACTAGTGGAACTGCACAATATGCTCTGTTACACTGAACAGATCAACATTTCGCCGGAATGTCACTAAAGATTGGCTACGCCTATTATGCTTTAACAAACTGCACAACACTCTCTAAACTCCCTAAAATTTATTGGGCAGAAATGAAAAGATTTAGTGTTAATTTGCGAATATTTCAGTGCGAAGGGCCAGCGCCGATTATTACACCATTAAAAATGAGCGTTGAATAATGGCATAATCTCATGAGCATAAATCCTGATACTCCTGTTGTGCGATAACCTTGAGTATGGTAAAATTGTTGTATTACCTCGTGAACAGTCTGGACTTCTCTCTTTACTCATCTAGTGATCCTCGGGTCCTCCCGATAGTTGTGTTAGCGAGATGAAGATACATGGCATCTAATACCAGGAGCACGCGCGACTATTTATTCAAGAATCAGTTTTGTCAAAATTCTCTTGTTACTGGTTGACACGCGAATTTGTCTCAACAATTTAACCCAAGACTTTATTCAGTGAGTTCGGCTCTCTGGAAGCCACAGTATATATTGTGAGCGTCAAAAATCCCTCGCGAGATGTTTAGGATTGAATAGACTACCTGATGACTGATAAATGATCCAAATCTCTTGGACAAACAAGCATGGGTAGTGTCCGATATAAGTACCCTTGTTTTTGGAAGATTTTGATTAGGATTGATGATTTATTCATTCAGTATATGGCTATATTAGTAGCGCTATTAAAACAATTTTAGTCACATCTGACCTAGGTCAAAACCACTGATAACGTCTTGTGTGAGACTTGTTAATCTATATAGACACCCTAAGTGTAGACACATATAAGGAAGTAAATTAGGGCAGTGATGAGTACAATGTGAAAAGGAGAATCATATGATTATTAATTTCAGTAAGCCAGTAAATCAACGGAATAATGATACAAGTTAACTTGTTCGCAAGGGCACATGTTGTCTATGACAAGGAATCCATTTACGAAAACACAATTTTTAGTCTTTCGATTTCTTTTCGTTCTGTTAGTATATTCCGACAACAAGTGTCTCCAACACACAAACAAGACGTATATTAACTTAAATGACCAGGCCTAACTCTCAGGTGCATATACATGTATAAATTCAGCGGTCTAGATGCGCTAAAAATTGAAGCTCATTTAAACCATCCATAGAATCGTGTGAACATGGTACATCTGTGCTCAATTGCTTTTTTTTACATTTGAAATGACTTTTTTGTGGCATTCGGGACGCATGCCAGTGTACTGCCAGCGAAATGTATGCTGGTTGCACACTTGGAAACCTTACTTGATTATCTTCTGCTAGCCAACATCTCTCTAACTTAGTTCAAGTAAATTAGTGGCCTAAATTTATGATAGGACCATTTATCAGAAACTCTAATAAGGGTCTCGTTATAAACTAGGTACGGATTGTATATGCATAACGACTTCTTATTTAAAATAACCAACTTATTACACTAAAGGTCAACTTTGGTGGGAACAAAGACGATTCCATATTATATGTACTCCATGCTTCCTTTATAAATTCGCAGTCATCGATGCATATTTGTGCATCTTCTTTATAATCAAGCTGGCATCTCGAGGCATCATATAGAACCACGGGATAATTTGCCATAATGTGAGACAGGGAGAATTACGCTTGATAAGATTACGTTTTACTACAATCAATTCAGCCGGAATTTTGGTTACATGACGTGGCGCTTGAAGCTTGTTTAGAACCTACAAGTATTTACATGGAAGCGTTACTCTGTTGGGTGGATCGTGTTTAGGATGGGTATTTGCAGTAAATATAGCGCTGCGTTGCTCACCTTGAGCAGACTTTTCAATTATTTAGACGTAGTGTCCTAATTCAGCATCCCTCATTTGAAATTAGCATAATATGTTTAATAATGCTTTAACTGAGGTTTAATACTAAGAGGCCGATACCTCTTGACTTATTAAGAAACACGAAATGACTCACAATTGCAACACAATTGTGTAAGGGCAAGGGGCATTTTATCGTATGGGGAATCGGGGAGGGATGACACTCAAAAATTTATGAACAAACCAAACCTAAATTCTATCTTCTGTGTCGAATACGTCAGTAAATATACTCTCGGCCAAATATCATACATTAGCATAGACTTTTACATACTTCAATCTTGTCAGATAATGACGGTGCGCATAATTTCATAGTACATGGGTCTTACGTTGGTAATGGGAATCCATGCTCGGTGACCTGGGAAAAGCTATTAAGTGCTAGTTGTGTTGGGTGTGCTGTATTGCGGTCTTGTTAGGATGCGGGCGTATTGGAGTAATTGCGAGCTGGGCTGCCACCTGCCGGCAAACTTTGTCATTATCTCATTAGCTAATAGGCATAATAGCCTAATTAGCATAATATGTAAAATGTTGGTAGATTGATACTGGAAGCCTTGAAAACAAAGATTTAACTCCAGGTTACCTTTTTGTTAACAACACAGCGGTTTCTTAGCGACGGAGCCTGAAATCTCCTTTCTGGACCTTACCTGGAGTATCTCATTTTTCGGGGGTATAGTGCTCATTAACCTGTGTCTAGGAATATGCTTAAATTTGCATCATAACGGCGGAAGTTTGGCAATTTGCACATATTTTTCAAATTCCGTAGATAATCACTAATACTTCATATGGGAATTATTAATATAACAAGTTTTATGAGACGTTCTTATACGATATTAATCTTTGCTTGTGACTACAGGAGCGCTCTTTACGGCATAAGATGGCAATATTCTACCTTGATGGTTTGGGCCTTTATACAATAGTACAAAACAAAAACCAACAAAATTTAACATTTGAAACAAATAAATGAGACACATTACGATTATAAAATATTACTGTAGCTTAAATGCAACAAATGGCAATATGTTAACATCTTGCTAAAGCGTTACAATTCAGGATTGTGTGTAAGGGTGTTATCGCCCAACTTTAGGCATCCTGAGTACCCATTTAAAGACAATCAATTTGAATGACCTGGAAGATTCCTCGCTATAATTCTTAGACTCTGGTAAAATGAGTGGGGTGGGGCCTTAAGCCAGCTCGTTAAATACGTTTTTTTCCATGAGCGGATTGAGTGTTATATTTTGACGTGTACATTTTATCCCATGGGAAGACATCAGAACTATGTACTCAGTTCTCCATTACGTTCAAAGACCACCTGTTTTCCAAGCCACCAGCCTTGTCACATATCTTGAATGTCCCTATACTATAGTTAACTCTATAGGCTGACTGTGCAACAACATATATTACTACAGAAGAAGGCTCTGTCAAGCTGTCCCTCCGACGCTAAAATTTTATATTCATATACTTCTCATCTGTTAGAGCACGATTAGTTATTAATCGAATAATAAAGTTTACCCCTGTGTGATTATGCGAACTTGTACTCACGATACATACACTTGTGTTACTGAGTTAGATACACATTGTGGCTAAGCTCATATTTACATTTTATACTCGCTAATTAGACCTACCTTTAATGACTTATTATGATATGAGACACTTTCCATTATTGTGCTACGAAATTCTCGCTCCAATAGAAACGCACTTACAGTCATCAAAACTATAACCTTGAAAGAAGTTTTTTCTTCTAAATTGCATCGACCATCAATCTGTTTCTGAAAAACATGGCAATCGCCCATTAACTCTTAATATTTTTATTCTTCCTCAATTCTCATCTTATACAACATCATTTATATGTGGGACGGAGCCGGCGTGCAAGGACCAATACGATAAATGGGTCTTTGCTGAGCTACAGATACAGCTTTTGCGACTGCGGGGATCAGCTGAAGACAGCAGATGCAGGACACGGTGCTGAGATCAACTGCTACTGTCGAATCAATGTTGTATTTGAGGCATGCTGGCGCTCGGCTAAATGAAGGATGGCGCCGGGTGCGCGACGGTGGGTGGCGGCGAAGGGCGGGATGCGGGCCGTATGTATGGCTTGACCCTGGGATGTTGGGACACGAAAAGACAGAGGCGAGGTTAAGTGCGGCGGGAGGGTCGTTGTTTGTCAAAGATGTGGCGCGAGAGATACGCGAAATAAAACAAATTCGAAAGAAGCAATGAATACAAGAGATAAAGTGGCGATGAAATCCCCACCGGTTGATACGGCTTTATGCGCGCAGAAGGGGCGTGATGATGTCGGTGTAGGGTGTGGTGAGCGTGTAAGGCGCTCGAAGATGCCGTCCGAGAAGAGGGCCCGCGCCGCCGCCCCGGTTGTGGCGCGAAAGGGTGGCGTCGGGAGCGCCACGCGCGGTCGGCGCTCGCGTTGACTGAGAACGCGACCTTTCGTCCAAAGCGCCCCCCCGTCGTTTGAGCGCCGAGAAGGGCTTTGTTTCAGATAATAAATAGATATAGGGTTTTATTTTCGGTTGTTTAAGAGCGATTACCTGCTCCAGCTAGGCGGGGCGGCTGGCATAGGAGGCCGCCAGCAGCCAGCGCGGGCATTGATTTGCACGCACTGGGTGATTTCAGATGGTTGTTGGTGAAGTGTTGGTGTGAGATGTTCCTACACCACCTAAATCCGCAGCACCGAACATCACCGCAGCTCGGTTTGCGTGCAGCCGCGCGTAAATCTCCTTGGTGTAGGCCGACCGGTGACGTCACGCGTATCCATCAATGCACGAAACAGTCTCCGACAGCGAACATCAAATGTTGAAATTTTGAAGTGAAAATTTTGATTAATCTCATATCAAAACATTGATTACCAAGATCACCTTTACAGCAATAAATGTGTGTTGGTCATATCTTTGTATTCAATCTCACTTCGCTGAGGAACGCGTTATACTCGCGTGAGGAGTCTCGTGGCAGGGAAATTGCCGCCCAGTAACACGGCTGCAGACAACGCACCGTTGTACGGAGAAGATTTACGGGCGTAGAGCTGGAAGACTCGGCTGGCCTAGGTGGCATGGCTTGGGAGCGCGCGGATCGGTATACGCGTATTACATGTGCCGTGCGAAATCAATGCCGCGGCTGGCGGCCCCCAATGCGCTTTGGTTCCCCGGCTGCCGCCCAGCGCGGCCGCGCCGGCGTGCCCGCCTTAGCTGGAGAGTGTAAATGCTCCATAAACACTGAAATAAACCCTTTACTTATTATTATAAAACACACCCTTTTCGGCTAAACCGCGGGGGGCGGTGGCTTTGGACGAAAGGTTCGCTTCCAGTTCAACGCAAACGCCGACGTGGCGGCCCGACGCACCCTTTCGGCATATAGCCTCAAGGGTGAGGGTGTGGTTGTATTAATGAGGCCTAATGACCCAGTAATTAACCAAGTTGTGGGCCAGACATTGTGAGAGTAACGCCAGACATTCTGGGAACAAGTTTAAACCTGCATTCAATAAACCCACATCCTCAAACACGGACTAACGCGCCATCACCATCAAACCACCCTAAAAACTCGGTGGCCACTAAAAGCCTTAAAACCTTATCCCCGTGGATCTCACAGACGTGCCGTAAATGCATGGTTTTTCTTAAGTGTACCTGTATATCTACATACTGAATGTTTCTGAAAAGGTGCGA
>JZLH01S0623772.1:0-18473 GCA_001188425.1 Eucidaris tribuloides | reverse complement strand
TATTCTTTCATCTTATATCTCCCGTTCGTATCTTAATAATCATGATTAATCCTTTTATACTATTCAACATATATCTGCTTCGTTGTTAGTTGTTCTTTTACTTTTTTATGCTTTTGACTCTTTTACTTGTTGGCTCTACTTCGTTCTTGTCATCTCATCTTTTTAATGCTTTCTTCCCCTCTATTTCTTTTACTTTTCTTCTTCTTTTTCTTCTTACTTCTTTTCTTCTATTAGTCTTCTACTTATTATTATTAATTCATTGTTATCAATTTCTTTTTCTTTTTTCTTCTGGCCTCATTTGTTCTTTTAATTCTCCTTTTACTTTTTCTTCTTCTTTTCTATATCTTTTCTTTTTTCTTCCTTTTCGCTTCTCTTCTTATCTTTTTTTTCTGCCTTTCCCTCTATATCTTCTCCTCGAATTCCATTTCAATTACACGATATGTATGATTCGCATGAATTACGTTTATCGGTTTTAGCAACATGTCCGGAGGTTTTCGGGTGTTGATCACCCTGCCTTTGTTCAAATTCAGACCTCGCACCTAAATTTTCCCAGCCGTCATCGTGTAGAGAATAATATGACGCTAAATTACAAGATTCTGAACTGATCATGATGACCACTCTCAGTTACTATTTATAAGGCCATTGAGCAAGGCTAACAGGTATTAATGAATGATTAGACGCATGTTGTATGTTGTCTGTATTGACGAAACACTGTGTTATCTGGTTATATTGTTCCACGTTTGGTTCCAGTAAAGCACTTTTGAATTCTATGACAAATAACATGGAATGCATATTTCCCTAACTTAAAAGTAATTAAGAAAATTGCATAGTCAGGCTGGCTTTATAACAATATTAACTGTATGAGCGAGGTAATCCGCTTTATCTGTAATTTATTGAACCGTGTAGACTACTAAACGACGTATACTCGATATAGGATGTAGGAAAATGTGTGTCATAGTTGAAATCAATCGTATCGAACTGGTGAAGTTATCTTACCATAGCTTCTTGCTAACATGTACGATCCCATCATCCCCCCAACCATCTCTGTACATCCTTACATTGTTGCCAACTTATTTGCTAATACTAAAGAGTCTGCTGATCTGAATTTACAATACGCTAACTGTGTCTGTTTCAATCTTCCTATAGAACTAAGCGCACAGTTTCCTACAGCGCGTTATGTTTTAATTGATTGTATATTAAATGTGAATTTCATCTGTATCTCGACAATAATATTGTATTCTTACCTGTCTTAATGAGGAGCACCTTATTTACAAAAGGACACATAACCACAGTGAGTACGATTAGACATTTATTCGATTTGTTTTGCGTTCAAAGATTATCATTTTCGTTACAATTGTGATGAACGAAAATATATCAGGTCGATATGATCGATAAAAACATGCCATAATGTTTATCACCGGCATTTTTACTATACGGACATCATTCCGAACAAAGAATCATGAATATCAATATTGTATTTTAATCCTCGACTATTTAAGAAGAACTGCAAGGAGCCCCGTCGTCAAAAGGTCATTCGAGGTCTGAAGTTATGAACTGCCGACATTATATACTTATAATGCTTCGGTAAATTAATCGAAATATGGGCCCACACTTCCGTTTATATAACGTCCACATGAAATAAAGACAGAACTTCATTCCTAAAGCTCGGTATTGTATTAAGGCCAAATACCCGGTCTATATGATGCTCATTAGATGAAATGTATAAACGCCATCCTTGTTACAAACGGTTATGGAAGTTATTGACTTTAAAGTTGCCCTATCATTCATAAAGAGACAAAAGAACTATCCTGAAGTTAACAATTCTGGACGGTTTAACTAACATATTACGAAAGTTATGTTAACCGAATTCTTTCTTCATATTGGGAAATAAAGACAGCTTCTTGTTTCCCTGCAACTAGAAAGTCAGAATGATTTCATGTCAAGGTTCTCTCACTAAAAAAAATTTATCCTCATTATTCCACATTTTATAATGTGATTTATCTGGCTTTCTCAATTCAGGTTATCTTTAACAATTTCTAAGTTTTGCACAGTAGGCCACTTCTTACATGCATAAAAGTATGAATAAAACTTGATGGGCCATGTAGAAGGGTACTGTAATGAAGTACAAAATTAATTAGAGATTTAGTAAAAAGCCTACCCCAGCTTATATTTCTGTGCAATATTATAGATCTAGCTGCAAATATTGGCGAAAAAAAAACACCCCAAAAGCGAGTTAAAAGCCTAATGTTTTAACCATTTTCAGAAACCAACACATCGAACTATTACATGCCACACACTAATGCAGATTTAGATTAATACGTTACTTAGATGCGAGAAGGTTCATGACGGCAGATGCTTGTGTGAATAATGATCGAATCTACACGGCGTTGCCCAAAAAGCTGAACCTTACCTTAACGATAAAGGGTCATTTAACGACCATGATGGTCTCATTTTTTACTCATCTAAATAAATCGTTGTTTACCGCGTCAGTATGGCACACACTGCAGAAACAAGTGCTCCGTATCGCAGCTTTAATGGTATTTATCCAAAACTACTTTAAGTTCAAATTCATTGCAGGTAACTTGTACTAATCAATGGGTCATCAATTATTTGGAGATAAAAAAAAACTCCGCCAGTTTCTTTAGAAAATCCATCACTTTGCAGGCAAGCAGAATGTGGCGCAAAGACTCTTTAAACTTGTTAAGATACGCACCAAAACAAGTCAACGTAGTATAGAAAATTATAAATGAGTAGGTGCGAATATATCAGGTCTATTTATCTTCTGACAGATTATGGAAAAACAGATTATTACGGACTGCCATGATTTTATATGGTTCGATGAGAATCGAATAAGTCTATGCTATGATTTGATAAAAACCGTTGCACTATTCGGTTTCGTAATGAATTATAATTTAATATGTCCTCCTATAAATCTGTAATAATCGCCTTGTTTGTTATACTCTATGAATATACAGTGTAACACGGGAATAAATTACATAATGTTTCATTTTGCTCATGTAATATTACTTCGCTCTTCGTACCGTTTTGTTTCGAACATGCAGTCAACCAAACACTGCTGACATAACAAAAAGATCGTACACTTAAACAAGAGATTCAAGTCGTATATAAGACCTGTTTTAATATACATGAATCCTCTTTTGGAAGGCCGATTACCACAGACACGCACACACACACACTCACACACACACACACACACACACACACACACACACACACACACACACGTACATACACATACACACGCGCACACACACGCACATGCACATAGACACATACATACGCATACTCACACATTCAAACACACGCGCGTGCGCACAAACGAACGCACACACGCACAAGCACATAGAATCACACATACACATAGACACACATGCACACATAAATATACACACATACACATACACACATAATACATACACATACACACACACATACACATACACACACATACACACATACGCGCGCACGAACGCACGCAGACAGACAGACAGACACACATACCGTCAAAATATCAACAAATGAATAATGTTATCTATCCGTCCTAAGGATCACAGATGTCTTTAAATTGAAGACAAGCTTAGCCCCGGATTGAGCGCATTTTCGTCGATACGTCACTACTTAAGAGTTCCGAGATTCCGTAGGCAATCCTTGTATCTACTTAAGTCTACTTTTTTTTCAACAGAAATAGCATTGCCGTCGTCGTCCCAATACTACACTACTGGGGCCCATACACAGGAATGCCACTGTTAAGCGCAACAGCTAAAAAGGAAAAATTAAAATACCGATTCTCCGTGGGGAGATCTACTGAAAGAAGATGAAATTGTGCATGAAGAAGAGAGGAAGATATACGCAGAGACTACGAGGCTTAGCCCGTAAGCGATAACAATTTGTTTAATGCACTTTGCCCGAGCGGGTGTCATCATGAAAACGATTGAATCTCGTGCAACTTGGCGTCGATATCAAATCCTCGACTACAGAATCAAGTCATCCATCAGGCTCAGAGCATGCTCAGAGTGGACTAACTCCTCCGTGCGACCATGGTGCGACTCGTTCTCCGCTAGCTGTCAGATAGTCAGTAGTATTATACAGGTATCGGTGAGCCCCGTGGGTGATATCAAATTGATCCAATGACAGATTTTGCCGAGCGACGATAGACAAAGAAATTCGAATCCTCCAATCGAAGCTTTTATCCAAATGTGATATTAAAGAAGTTAATTATAGTACCAATGAAATATGCAATAGAATAGTTAAATCTGAAAAGGGCGCTGAAAGTTGACAGTAACCGTTTCAAACGAAGTTTATTTTCACGGTCATGGGTATCAATATACATGTAGTTTGCAGAAGGTGACGCGACCTAAAGCACCACTCCCCCCCCCCACCACCACACACACACACACACACACACACACACACACACACACACACACACACACACACACGTATTAAAGAGGAATGATTCGGCGTAAGAAGACACATTAGTTGAATTAATAACGCCGAAAATAAGAAACACAGTTTCTAAGATACATAAGTTATTCAGGTCATATACAACCTCTATCCGATTTGAAATTAATGCCTAATAAGGGAAACCAGTAGCCAAACTCAATTCAATTTTGCAGGAATGCAGAATACGTTAATGTAAAAATAACTCTTTTGGGTTAGAGCGGAGAAGAAAATTACTCTGGGTTGTAAACTCATTTCCTCATGCATTCTGGTTGTAAATCAGTAGAAAATCGAATGGCCCTTTTTTACATCCACAGTAGGAAAGGTTTCTTAAATTTGCCCGACCAGACAAGAAAGCATCCATAATCACGTTTACTCCTTTCAACAATTTTAGCACTGGAATGGGTGGAGTAAGTGGATAAAACAGCAAGCATAATTTCTCGTAAAAATATTACAAAAGAAATATTACAAAACATTTCATCATTAATAAACAAAGTAAACCAATACAAGAAGAATTGCAGAAGAAAAAGCCAAGTTCTGGGATTGTAAAAAAAATTCCGAGAAGAGATATCAGCATAGCCTTGAAGATCAGACTAATAAGATTCTATGTATTCTCAGTGGCGACCTACGGGTGCGAGTTTTGGCAGTTCAACATTTTCACCAAGAGCAGGCTTCAAGCATTTGAGATGTGGTGTCTTAGGAGAGTGATGAGAATTAGCTGGAAAGAAAAAAATGTCTAACATCAGGGTGCTACAGAGAGCTGTAATTCTGAAAACCTTATTGTGTGATCTCATATGAAAGAAGATGCGCTATACAGGCCATTTACCTCGAAGAAGTGCAGGAAACCCGGCAAGTACACTTCTAAAAGGCACAATTGAGGGTACACGAGCAAGAGCAAGACAGAGAACCAAATGGACTGATGATATCAAGAGATGGAGCTCAACAGCGTCTTATGGAGAAGCGAAGAGAGCTGCAGAAAATCGAGTAAGATGGAGAACCATGGTAGCCAACCTTCGTGTCGAAGATGGCACATGACGATGAAACCAATAAACGCTGGAAATTTACTCGTCGATTTAAAACACACATTATTCAGTTCTATGAAACGTTCTGCAAGAGTACAATTTTATAAGCGGTGAAATTTGGAAAGTTAAGCTCACTATATCACTCTCAATAAGAGTCACTCTACCTCGTCTGGATGTTTTGTGATGTACAAAAGTGCCGAACTAAACGTGGCATCTCTGCCATGTCTGCCATGATTATTGTAAAATTGCCCAAATATGCGCGCGGTAGCACAAAGAAGTTATGCTGCCACTTTGAGTTAATTAGCATAACTAAAGTATCGCTGGAGTAGTTTTAGATAGGTATTGAATAAAAAGAACACTTTAAATTAAAATAAAGGCTCGATCTCCGCATTTGCATCGGATCATGACATCAATTTGTTGCAAACTGCCATGTTAATGTTCGCAATTACCAATCAGCTACCCGTATTTTCTTGATTTCATTACCCGCAATAGCTATATACGCACGTATCCTACTCGTAACTCTGCAAATTACCATCTAAAATAATCAGCGCACAAATCTATCAGGCATTACGGTCCTGACATTGGGGATCTACCTCCAGATGTTGTCAAATTATGCATATCACCGTATTCATTCAAAACAGCCATAAAAAAATACATCCTTGCCCAGTATCATCTGACAACATTTTTTATGTTAAACTCTCAACCTATCAGAAATAATACTCGTTTGATCCTGCCTTCCTCTCTTTTTTGCCTCTTATTTTTGCTCATCGGAGCATGCATCTACGTCTTGCATACATAATAAACACACATTCCAACAAACGCAAAATATTCATAGTTATTCATGTAGAATACGCATCTCAAATTTCGAATTGTTTCTGAACCACACACATGCACACGCGTAGTCTTACACACGCGCCCGCACACACACCTTTGTCTGTGTTTCTTTTTGCACTTATTTCCACTTTTTTATATTTCTTTTTCTTCTTATATCTACTTTCTTTCCTCTTATCTACTCTATAAATAGGCGGTTGTTTTTTTCTTTTTGAGGACTCTATCTACAATCAAGTATGCCTAATCATAGGGGCCCCTGTTATTTTCCATCTGTATCTCATGTAAATATTGTATACTAAATGATATTAAACATCTTATCAAATAACATGTCAGAGTAAGAAGCAAGTCTTAGTGCCATTACCTCATTCACAACACAGCACTATTATCATCGGTATTTCTGCTGCTGTGGTTCCCAAAAAAGTCTTCAGAGACGACGTTTCAACTTCCAAAAAGCTAATTGGGAGAAATTTGCCTTGTCTGACCTAAAACCAGTTCCCACCAACTATGGCCAGTTTGTCAAAAAAGTACTAGAAATCTACAGGAGGTGCATCCCACGTGGATTTAAGGATTACTACATTCCTGGCATCTCACCAGACAGTGCTTCACTATCTGAGACTTACTCAACACTGTACAATGAGGACCCCTTCTCGGAAGCAACCTTGAATGCTGGGGAAACACTCATGGCAGCAATCTCAGTAGATAGAAGAAGGTCCTGGCAAAAAGTTATTGAGAGTGTTGACATGACCCATAATAGTAAACGAGCCTGGAAAACTATTAAAGAGATCAATAATGACCCCTAAAAGTTTACACCACACTCTAACGTGATCAGCAGATCAGGTCGCTCATCAACTAGTCCTGAATGGGAAGCCACCTCACAAAACACGACGTAAGAGAAACTCATGGCAACGTAAGGACACAGAATCAACTTGGCAATTTACGGGCAAGGATTTCCAGTAAGCAATCAACTGCCTCAAGAATGGTATGGCTGCTGGACTGGATGACATCCGTACAGAACAGATCAAACATTTCGGGAATGTCACAAAAGATTGGCTACGCCTATAGTTTAACAACTGCACAACACTCTCTAAACTCCCTAAAATATGGCAGAAAGCAAGTGTAATTGCAATCTCGAATCCAGGGAAATACCCTAATGAAGCGAAAAGCTACAGACTAATCCCACTCCTGTGCCACCTATTTAAACTCCTACAGCGGCTTATCCTAAACAGACTTGGTCCAATCACCGAACAGCATCTAATACCAGAGCACGCTCGCTTCCGTCCAGTGAAATCTTGTACTGGCCAAGTGCTCAACATAACCCAACATTGAAGATGCTTTTGGAAGATGGTTTTGGAAGGAGCAAAGCAATTGGTATAAACAGTGAACCATAGACTACTCCTCAACAAGCTGTATGCCATGACCAGAGAATTCTATCTTACCAAACTAATTCAACTGCTCCTGGAAAACAGTCGTTTCTATGTAAAGTTACACGGTAAACAAAGAAGATGGAGGAAACAACGTAATGGTCTGCCACAGGGTAGCGCGTTCTTCCTTCTGTGCTATTCAACATCCACACAAATGACCAGCCAGTGTCGTCATGAACTAGAAGTTTCATTTATGCTGATGAACTTGGCATCGCAGCCCAGAACTCTAACATAGATGAGATAGAAGCTACTCTCTCTAAAGCTTTACAGAATTTGACCTTATAATACAAAAACAACCAACTGAAAACTAATCCTGCTAAAACACATGTTAGACTTTTCTACCCGCGTAACCACGATGCAATGAGGAAGCTTTATCTAACATGGAATGGTGTCCTGCTGACACAATGTGACTACCCTGTGTACCTTGAAATTACTCTTAACCGAACACTTTTGTATAAACAGAACATTGAAAAAGTGAGAGGCAAGGTGAGAACAAAAAACAATCTCCTGCGTAAATTCGCAAACTCATCTTGGGGTGCCAATACTTCTACGTTGTGGGGTACTGTCCCTGCACTGTGCTACTTCGCTGCTGGGTATGTATACCCGGTCTAGGTGACATCAGCCCACTCTAAGAAAGTTGATACGATCCTTAACAGTTGCTAGATGCATCACTGGTTGCCTAAAATCAACAAATGTGGTATCGCCCAACCTAGCATCCGCATATCAATTGCCAGCATAACTGAATGCAAGCACCAAGTTGAGGTTACTCGACATCCATGCTATGCCATACAACCAGCTCCACGCCGCCTGAAGCCTCATACAGTCCAGCCACCAGAGCCTCCTCGAACAACTTTGTAGCATTGTGGCAGGACCAACGTATTCAAAGTGACCATCTAGCTAAGGTACCATCCCAACCCAGGAGCAAATTGCATCAGACCATCAATCTGTTTGAAAAACATGGCAATCGCAGAACAGATTTCGCACGGGCATGGGCCGCTGCAAGACCAATACGATTAAATGGGGCTTTGCTGAGGCTACAGATACAGCTTGCGACTGCGGATCATCTGAACAGTCAATGCAACACCTGCTGAGATGCCTGCTACTGGTCGAACAATGATGTATTGAGGATCTGGCTGCTGCTAATGAGATGGCCCTCCACTGTGCGCAAGCATGGCCTATTATCTGACCCTGGATGTTGGACACGAAAGAAGACGTTAATGCGATGTTCTTCGTTTGTCAAAATTGCGCAGAAGATACCGAAATAAAACAATTCAAATAAAATAATACAAAACTGGAAATGTCGATGAAATCCCCACCTTGATACGGCTTATGCCGAAAGGGGGTGATGTCGCGTTAGGGTGTGTTGACGTTAACGCGAAGATTCGTCCAAAAGGCCCCACCCCCCCCGGTTTGGCCGAAAGGGTGCGTCGGGAGCGACACGTCGCGTCGCGTTGACTGGAACGCGACCTTTCGTCCAAGCGCCCCCCTCGGTTTAGCCGAAAGGGGTGTGTTTTATAATAATAATAGATATAGGGTTTATTTTCAGTGTTTATAGAGCATTTACCTCTCCAGCTAGGCGGCCGGCTGGCATATGGGGCCGCCAGCAGCCAGCGCGGCATTGATTTGCACGCACTGGGTGATTTCAGAAGTGGTGTTGGTGTAAGTGTTGGTGTTGAGTGTTCCTAACACCACCTAATCCGAGCACCGAAATCACGAGCTCGGTTTAGCGGGCGCGTAATCCTTGGTGTTAGGCCGACCGGTGACGTCACGCGTTCCATCAATGATCGAAACAGTCTCGGCGAACATCAAATGTTGAAATTTTGAGTGAAATTTTGATTAATCTCATATCAAAACATTGATTACAAGATCACCTTTACAGCAATAAATGTGTGTTTGGTCATATTCTTTGTTATTCAATCTCACTTGTGAGGAACGGTATACTCGCGTGAGTCTCGCGAGGGAAATTGCCGCAGTAACACCGGGTGCAGACAACGCACGTTGTACGGGAGATTTACGGGCGTAGAGTGGAAGACTCCCGTTCTGGCCCCTAGGTTGCATGGCTTAGCGCGCGTAATGGTATACGCGGTATCGAGTGCGTGCAAATCATATGCCGCGCTGGCGGCCCTATGCGCTGTTTCCCCGTGCCCTGCCCAGCGCGCCGGCGGCCGGCCGGCCGCCTAGCTGGAGAGGTAAATGCTCCATAAACACTGAAAATAAACCCTTTATTATTATTATAAAACACACCCTTTCGGCTAAACCGGGGGGGGGGGTGCTTTGGACGAAAGGTCGCGTTCCAGTCAACGCAACGCGACGTGGCGCTCCCGACGCACCCTTTCGGCCAAACCGGGGGGGGGGGGCCCTTTGGACGAATCTTCGCGTTAACGTCAACACACCCTAACGCGACATCACCCACCCTTTCGGCATAAGCCCCTTGATACAGATGGAATGGTACATAAATTGTTCAAGGATTGGCTTTGTTCTGGTACTGGTAATGCTTTCGCTTATTTATACCTTAAACAGAGATTAAAATGTTTAACTAATTAATTCAAGAACAATTAAAATAACAGTTTAATCAAAAGTTTTACTTGGTTAGTGAAACAAGTTCAAATTTAATTAAAACCCATCTGTCGATTCAAACTTTTGCCAATTATCAATATGCGAGTTACCTGGAAGAAAATGCTTGAAAGCGATGAGGAAGTCAAATGTGCCTAAAGACTGTATCGTCTCTCTCTCTCCCAGGCCGTCCCTGACCAGACATGGCAAGAAGAAGGTGCGCTTTGTCTGACCTGTTGCCCGCGATTGCTGTATTAGGTAATAAAACAATATTTCCATGCAATTTAAAGGAAGTCGGTCTCATGAAATGGAAATTATTTGGGTGTAAAATTTGACAGAAAAAGGGTGAAAATAAGCGGTTGAACCCATGTTAATCACTAGTTTTCAAATTAAATTTGATAAGCACTGCTCACTTCTCTGCACAATCTGTCCAAATTTACCTCAACAATTTTATCCTTTATGGATTGAATTGAAGGAGTTTCAAAAGTGTGAGGTGAAAGTACATACATCTCTAATAAACAAAATACTAGAAAGGCATGAAAAGCGAAAAACCAAAACAAGGAACACTGCATGGCAGTAACATCACACCACACATGACAAGATTATATCTTAAGATTTCAATTTGGTCTTAAGGTTGTGTGAGGAGTTCGCAGTTCTTTTTCGAAGGCCTGTTTCCTGCATCAATTCATGCATTTACATGATAATGGAATATGCAGACGGTAATCAAAATCTAGTGATGTTTAAAGTCACATGCTAACAATTACCAAAGTTAAAAAAATGTGAGCTACATAATCCTCCATCAGTCCTCGATGTCTACGATAAGATCTAAAAATTAAACCCTGATGAAAATTGTATTTCAAAATTATGATTTGTTTTAAAAAAAGAAAAAAAATCCACAAGCACTCAAGTTGACCGGATTCACCTATTTTGCCTATTTCCTCCCATATACTTACTGCGCATAGATCTGGGCTATTTTATCCTCCACCGGAGTTAAAATTGTTTATTGATACATATCTTACGAGTGGCAGCTTAACTTTTCAAACTTTTGTATTCTGGGGTGTTTATATATACATATAAGCACTACTATGTAGCTCAGATATCAAAGTTTGACAATTTCTTCTTTAATTGAAGCCCCACAATGTTAGCCTATTACTTTACTCAAGTTTTGGAGGATTGTTGATCTTTTTAACTAAAGTATGAGCGAAGAAGTCTATTGGGTAAACCCTTCCTCCGGTTGCACTCCATTAAATGGAACTTCCAGGATTACGTCAAGCTCTATACACCGGAAAATAACTTATGATAACAACATTTTTGTATTTATCAAAATATTCGTAATTGCCTTTATTTACGTAGTATATGATTAAAGATTGGTGCCTGTAATAGCAATAATGCCGCAAATCCCTTCTAATATTAAAGCTTTCAATTAAAGCATAAGTCGTGATTTGCTTATCCGTCTAGTCCACAGTGAATGGTATAAAGTCATAGAGGAAGTACACATCACAAACAGCTGTGTCAAAATTACACCAGTCGGTGTTGTGAGAGGACCGCACCAAGCATTTTATGTCGGTGTTAAATTAATGGTGTCAGATCAACACCCATTGATGTTGTTATAGCACATTTTGCTTGTTATATAAATAATATTTGGTGTTATATTCAAACTCCGTGTTATATGTTAATAGCCTACCTGACTGGCGCGGTCCTCTAGCAACACCGACTAGGGTTGTTTTTGACACTGTAGTTATTACAGTGTAACAGTTTCACCGCTGGCAATATTCTTCTTGCTCCGGGGTAACTCATTACACCACTAAATTGCAACATGTAAAAATGCCAGTTCTACCTTATGGAACATATACAGTTCAATTACACTAGTCACTGTAGTCTTTGAGTAGACATCTACCAAAGCATATAAGTTGAAAACGTATATTCTTTATTTTCTCCCCGTGGAACAGACACGGTTCAACTACATGTGTTGGTATAAAATGGATAGTCTACAATGAAGAAATGTAGCTATGTACGTAGCAGAAAGTTGAACGTATGGTTTTTCTCCTGTGCCAAATTATCAGATAGATCGAATGATTGTTTTTTTTTTCTTTTTGTTACGGAGGGGGGGGGGAGGGGGGAGAATCAATACCATTTATAAATTCATATAGTATCCATATCACCTGGCCTCCATTTTTAAGATGAACTTCGCAGATTAGGTCAAACTTTTCCATGATGCGTAGCAAGTCATTCTTCTTCTCTGGAAATTCATGCCACACATAATCAACCAGCTCTTCTTTCAATACTCCTTCGCGTTCTAGGCGTTCCCAGCTTAAAGGCAGTTTACTCTAGAGAATAAAAAACAATCTTTGTAAGCTGTAGGGCCTACTTTGATATTATTATGCACTCATTCCTCTGTTGCCGGCGCGGGAATGGATATAATGTGACGTAAAGGATAGGCCCCTGCAAATGTAGCTTATAGTCGGGCAGATATGTGAAAAAGATGTTCACATCCGGCGGGAAGCATGAAATTTTGCATATAGGGGTATTTTGGGGAACTGATTTAAAAAATTGCCGGATCCAAGACATCTGACCACTGGATCGGCCGCCATCTTGAATTCCAAGATGGCCGCCATGACGAAACATTGATAATCGATATCTTGGGTTTGAAATGACATGTGAAGCTGAAAATTGGTACACAAGGGTATTTTCAATAATGTAATAATTCAACGTGTCTGACAAACTCTATGGCCGCCATTTTGAATTCCAAAATGGCCGCCACGACAAAGCATTGAAAATGCTTATCTCGAGTTTTAAATGACATGTGGCGGTGGAATTTGGTGTACAAGGGTATTCTAACATGCTGAATTTAATTATGTAATAATATGACTTGTCTGACAACGTTATGGCCGCCAGTTTGAATTCCAATATGGCTGCCATTACAAAACATTGAAAATGCTTATTCTTGACTTCCAAATGACCTGTGGCGCTGAAATTTGGTACACAAAGGTATATTGACATGCTGAGTTCAATATTGTAATAATTATACGTGTCTCACAATCCTCATAGCCGCCATTTTGAATTCCAACATGGCCGCCATGACAAAACATTGGAAAGCCATATCTTGGCTCGTTAATGACATATATCGTTGAAATTTGGTGTACAAAGGGACTTTGACATGCTGAGTTCAATAACTGATTGGTCTAAAAAGTCTGACAAACTATATGGCAGCCATTTTGAATTCCATTATGGCCACAATGACAAATGTTGTACATCAATATCTTAGATTTTAAATAACATAAAGCAGATCTATTTCAAACACATCGAAACGTACTATACTGAGTTCAATTGTTCAATAGTTCAAAAGAAAGAGCCATCTGAAAATAATTTTGGTACCAGTTTACTATTAAGATGATAGGCCTATGACGGTAACATGTTTCAAGACGTTGAACATCCATTTTGCTCCACCTACTGCTCATCTCGAAAGCATTGTCCTGAGCAGACACACAGTTCTGTGCAGGTATAAGTTAGCCGCGAAACATTTGCAATTTCCAGCACACCGTTTTTTTTATACTTGCACTTTATCAGCTCTCGACACCCTTTCCACGCCTCTGGCATTACTGTCCAAAATGGATGCCGCCCATCATCGTCATTTTTTACCCATCCCAATCTACAGGCAAAGGAAGCTCTGGGATACTAATTTGGGACTGTCCCCAGATGTGACCAGCCTGAAAGACTGCCCTCTTCACGTGTTGATGCAGTGCCTCCTTTGTCGGTGGAATATTTTTCAATTGCCGATTTCCTTGGGCAAAAAGCTGCTTGCGTGCTTCGTTCACTTTCTTCAGAGGGGACGTTGTACTGTACAAGACAACGAAGAACCTATCGATGTTGTCCATTTCATCCTTTGTTACCTCCGTTGGTGCATGTGAGAGATGATTGAAGACCTTCCCCAAGTTTGGCATGGAATTCCATATGTCCCAGACGGTCTTTTTGCCAAACCCAGATACAGCAGAAACAGTATCGCATCTGGAAACTGCGTGCAGGAACAGAAGCCCCCATGAACATTCAGGACCAATGTGAGCCGAAATAGTGTGAGCAGCAATGTGCCTAAAATTATTCCCGTGTCCAAATGCCAACCACATTTCACAACCGTCCATATTGCTCGCCATTGCTATGGCCAACACAACCACATCCGTGTCCGTTGCATGAATGATGATACTTCGGTACCGTTGCTGATATACATGCCAAGCATGAAGCACCATTCTCGAATCAGCCTCTTCATGTGTACATGGTTAAATTTGAGAAACATCACAAGGGGGATTTGATTTAACCTCCTCGTCATGTGTTGTTAGAAGTGTTTTCCTTCTGGAACATCCATTGTTTGCAATGATGCAAGGAAACTGAACAATGTCTTTTTGTTAGAGTCTACGCGAAGGAAGCTGCTCCAATTTTGTGGCAAAGACGTCTGTTCAGTTACATGGAGTGGTGTGCCAGTTCCACGACCCAGCCTGGTGCCTCCTTTAAGGCTGCCTGTTCTGTAGGTGTCCCAGACCACGGCTCTTCCCTCAGTTGTTACACCTGCACTAGTCATTACACCCGTCCAACCACTTTCTTCTAGGAAGTCACCGATCACTTTCAACAGGGCCATCTCTATATGGAGTCCTCCAATCATCACCACAAACTTGTCTACGCCGTACATATTTGGCCATGTCCACTGGATTTTCTTGGCGATAGCATAGAGGGGTAGATTAACTGTGAGAACCGAAACTTGCCCCGGATTAACAAGTTCTGTTGCCTGCTTGATTAAGCTCATCCCATGTTTCACCATTGCCAATGTCTGCGGAACAGGGTAACAATCCTGTAATTGCAGGTCCCCGAGGAACTTCAACCTGCAGATTCGCCACCTATGCTGACCAGGATATTCTCTTGACTTTAAAGACCTTTCTTCTCCTGCAGACCTTGTACCAACGAAAGCCACTGACTTTCTTCGCGCTGTATTCCGGAGGACACATTTGGGGTGGACGTACCTTTGGTTTTTTTGGAATGGAATTATTAGTTGGAAATGCTGCAGGGAGCACATCACTGCAAGATGCAGGCAGGGCGGCTATCATTTTAGGTCGCTGTTTTTGCTCATTCTCAGCGACATTCTCATGATTTCGAATGGTATCACCTTCGTCCTGTGAAACATGTTGTGTCAGTGATATTGCAGTTCCGTGAAATGAACTTCGTGCTGATGCTGAGGATGGGTTGTGATCTATGTTGCCTAGGTTGCCTGTTGTGAATAACCCACTTCGCAGTTTAGTTGGACACACGACGCCGTCATGCTTGTATATGTCTATACTTTTGTTGGCCTCATCTGTGGATACTTACAGTATGCGATCATAGGATACAGACAAACCATGTTGAAAAAGAACATCAACAAGGTCCCGTTTCCTTGTTTTGCTATGAATGAGAAGAGTAAGAGAGGTAAAGTGGCAATAATGTTTCAAGTTCCACTTTGTGACGTACTGCTGCAGTTTCCAACCTTCCTCGTTTTATCGTGTTGAATGTTACAAGTTGGGTTAAGGCTTGCACAGGGACACTTACACCTTTGTTGGTGGCCGTCTGATTTTTTTATGTTTGTACCAGCAAGGATCATTTGCATCAACGCTGTCAGTGATGGTGGTGCGTTGTTATGTGATTCGACAACTAACGATCCATTGAATTGATATTGCCGTTGCAAAATATCTTTGCGCACAATCTGGGTAGCTCTCATGAGAATCACCGCATCGTCGTCAGAGCTTTGTCTACAAGCATGCAACAAAGCCTCACACGTGGTCGCAATACGTGATAGGGTTATCGAACCCGAACTTATGAGAAAACTCTGCCTGAATTCATGCTGAAATTACTACCGTTTCCCCTCGACAAATAAAATATCATTGTTACATGTACTTAGAGCTGAAAATGTCTGGCTTCAGAAATCGTCCGAAGATTTTTTTTATATAACGCTCCAGTAATATTTGACAGGCCATTGAGTGTGTTAACCACCCTCCAAAATTTGGGGAAATGACACAATCCCCATTGAAATCTTAAAGGCAGTGGATCTCATTTGCAAACATCCCCGCAGACTAGGAAAAGATATCCCATGCCCTTAGGTTATTGATGAAAGGCATGTCTGTGAAAATTGGGGGTCAGTAGTTGCCTAGAATTTGAAAAATGCGAAAGAAAAACAATAGCCGTTTAGTGTACGTTCTATGGCAGGAATTTTTTTCTCGTGAGAAAAAAAATCAAATCAGAGTCTAACGGTCACTATAATTTCACTAAAAATGATTTTCTAGCTCCTACATTTTGCTAAAGGTTCCCAGATGGCATTTTCTTCTAAATGCCATTGTATATACACAATGTTAATTTTTAGGCATGCAAAAGAGATCCCCTGCCTTTAAAAAGGGGAAATTTTAACGTCAAAATTACTACCGTTTCCTCTATTAGAATGATAGTGAATTTGCTATCATCTTAAGCAAAAGATTTTAAACTTTCAAAAACCGTCCGAAGATTTTTGAGAAACATTCCCTATTTTAAGCAATCACGGCCGGAACATCAAAAATGTTGTTTTTGATGTTCATTTCCCGTGTTAAACGGGATTCGCAGCTACATACGGAGCAGATGCGCGTAACTTTTCATCACGCGCCCGCGGCCTAGGTTCACGATGGATTTGATTTAGGCCTACGTGATGTTTGTCTTGGCGGCCATATTGGAATTCAAAATGGCGACAATAATGTTTATCATACACGTTGAATTATTACATTATTGAATTCAGCGTGTCAAATTACCCTTGTACACAAAATTTCAGCGCCACATGTCATTTACAACTCAAGATCGGGATTTTTCAACATTTACCATGGCGGCCATATTGGAATTCAAAATGGCGGCCATAGCGTATGTCAGACACGTTGAATTATTACATTATTGAATTCAGCATGTCAAAATACCCTTGTGTACCAATTTTCAGCTTCACATGTCATTTCAAACCAAAGATATCGATTTTCAATGTTTCGTCATGGCGGCCATATTGGAATTAAAAATGGCGGCCGATCCGGTGATCAGATGTCTTGGATCCGGCAATTTTTTAAATCAGCGCCCTCAAATACGCTTATATGCAAAATTTCATGCTTCCCGCCGGATGTAAAAATCTGGACCATTTTTTTTACATATCTGCCCACTATTACGCTGCCATTTTAATTTGAAATCTTATTCTTTGAATTGAACTTTTTATTACCTTTAGAAATAGCCCTTCAGTTAGAGTTTTGAAATACTGTTTTGGTTTCATGATAAAAATAATGGCCACACATCCTAGTTTTAAAATACCTATTCTGATTACAATATTAATGCATCTAATCAGTTTAAGTAAAAAAAAATGCTATTAATTTGAGAAATAAACTACCCTTTCTTTGGGATCGATGACAGCAATTATCTTTGTTATGACACTATTCAGCCATTGTGGATCAAGAATGACCAGGTTAATGCCCTTGTAGTATACCACGCGGCCGTAGTGGTGGTATTGCTGCAACACCAGGAGTTTTTCTTCGTCGCTTTTTATATTAAGATCCTCCATCGTGGCGTTTACCTAAAATTAGTGAACCAAGTAAAAACGATCATATTATGAATTGTTAGAAGTAAAAACGATCATATTATGAACTGTAAGCAGCGTAATCAACGTAAATATAGGAAACTTTCACATGCAAGGTACTAGCCAATCCGGTGCCAGGTAAAAATGTCAGAGGTAAAAATGTCAGAGGTAAAAATGTCAGAGGTAAAAATGTCAGAGGTAAAAATGTCAGAGGTAATAATGTCAGAGGTAAAAATGTCAGAGGTAAAAATGTCAGAGGTAATAATGTCAGAGGTAAAAATGTCAGAGGTAAAAATGTCGAGGTAATAATGTCAGACGTAATAATGTTAGAGGTAAAATGTCAGAGGTAATAATGTCAGAGGTAAAATGTCAGAGGTAAAAATGTCAGAAAGATACCCTTTTTAAGTAAACCTTTTGTTAAGAATAGGTCTGTGCCCTTTCATCCTGATTTTTTGCGACTTTGATACCCTTTTCACTACACGCGCACATACATAGGCTTAGGAAGATTTTCAGGATTGGGTGGGGCTTGATCATTTGTTTTTGACCCGCCGTAAGAAGATTTTTTTCCCCGACTGCCCCCCCCCCCACTGTCACCAAGTT
>JZLH01S0623766.1:37248-47557 GCA_001188425.1 Eucidaris tribuloides | reverse complement strand
GGATAATAAGGTTTTAATTATAATCAAGCTTTTAAAAAAATGAATTAACTCAAGTTTTTACATTATTGGTTTTTTTTTGATTTTTTTCGACGTAAATATTCATTTTTTTCCATTTAAAAACCAGTTCTTATGTTGTTGCTATGGCAACAGGAATGACGTGGCATGAACACAATTATCAAAAATTGCTGATAGTCATTTTGTTAATATGTAATCCAAATACTTCGAAAAAATATGTTATGTTTTCATGATTTTTTTTTAATATCATTATTTTCTCAAAAATTAGGCGTTTCCATGGCAACCACTCATGTTGGGAGGTAACCATGACCATGAATAATAAAGGTTTTGATTGAATCAGACTTTCAAAAGGTGCATTGTAATCAGAAAGTCAAAAAGTCAGAAAGCTGACTAAGCACAAGTTTCTACACATTTGTTTTTGGGTAGGGGGGATTTTTTTTCGACGAAATACACATTTTCCTATTAAAAACACATTTCTATCATGCTGTTGCTATGGCAACAGAAATGATGTGGCCTGAACAAATTTATCAAAAATTGCTGATAGTTATGTTGTTAACCTGAAATGCAAAATCTTAAAAAAAAACTCAATACGTCATATGTTTTCACGATGTTGCCGCTCGAAAAATTATCATCAATTGTTCTCCAAATCTAGGCATGCGTTGCAATGGCAACCGTCAAATTGGACGGTAACTATGACCATAAATAAATAAGATTCTGAATATAATCTGTCTTTGAAAAAAACTCGATCGTACATCGTAATCAAAATCAAAAAGCTGGGAAACTAGGCTAGTGTGCTTCTTCTCGCAACTATTCTATGTTTAAATTCCGCTCTTCACGAGTGCTAGTCATTTTTCCTTTTAGAAAGCATTCTTGGTCATAGTTGTTGCTATGGCAACAGGAACGATGTGACATGAAGTCTAATAAAATTATCAAAAAATCGCGGCATATTCGATCTATGAGCCTAAATTTATTGGTTTCCTAAATTTACATTATATTTTCATAATTTTTCCTGAGAATAATCATTATTTTTCTCAAAATCAGCGTTTCCATAGCAACCGTCATTCTTATGAGTAACTATGACATCGGGATGATGGGATTTTTTACATCAATCGAAAAAATGTGTTTAAATTGATATATTTTGCCATTTACATCTTGTTTTTATGAAGTTTAATGAGAAATACACATTGTTTTAAAGAAAATAGTTCGTTGCCATGGCAACGGGTGAAGACGTCATTTAGAAAAATGGCAACAAGTGGATTCGTGTTCAGCACACCCAAAATAGGGGAAATAGCACAAAAAATCAAAATCTACAGAAAATTTTAAGGACACCCCAAATTTGTGACAACTCACCGTCTACTAAACACTACATAACATATAACTCTCATGGCTTGCTCTGAGTGGGAAAATTTCAAGCAGGTAATTGACATTCTTGGCAGGTCTATTCTTTTGTGATTTCATTTTTTTTACCTTGTTTTTTTAATGTTGCCAGACCCTATTGCTACAACATGTAATCTGGCTTCCAGATGATCAAATTAACCCATCCTATTGATATTATTAAGGAAACTACTATGTTGTGTCACTTGCTTCGACTAAGACTGGTGTCTTGATATCCCTTCCTCACCTGTTTTCTACGTATGATATGATAAGATATAATGGAACAAAATTATTCAAAAAAATATATACACCTGTAATATTGTTGACATTACAATTGATAGACTATTCTTTGACAAACCCATTCAGCAGTACATCAAGAACAAAATCTAATGTCTCTACTGTTAGTTGCAAAATGTCCTAAACAGCTGTTTTTCCTTGTTGCTCAACCTCAAGGCCACCTTATTACATTAGTCTATCACATTCACATGTCAATAACAGGATGTGTCATCAGGACACATTAATTGCATTTAGCGCAGCGCAAATATATTTTTATTTCATGTCCCCTTCCGTTGAATGGAAGTATGTGTGTATGCTAGACATAGTGACTAGAAGACCCGATGAATTATTTGCCAAGGAAGCAAAATGGAAGAAGGTAAACACATTCGTCTAATAGTTTCCCCATTTCTGGTTTGATGCATACTCTGTCATCATGTGCTGATGAAGGTGGTGGCAGTGGTGGGGTGGATGGGGGTGGGGTGGATTTGGGGGGTAGTGGGGTTACTGCTTGGGGTGTATTCATAGGGAAACCTGTCACAGAAGCATTACCAGATGACCTTTGACCTTGCCAGGGTTATATTTCCCAAATTTCTCAACAATAGAGAGGAAGGCGAAAGTGTGTCATCACTGTAATGTAATGGTGTGATGTTGTTTGGGGGGGGGGGGAGAGAAAAAGGATCTGTGTACCACCCCTCCCCCCAACAAAAAGTTACAATAGCCACCTTGAGCATTACTCACAAAGAACAAAAGGGGACACTTACAATGTACATTTGGATTAAACAGGAACTACTACTAAACTACTTATCCAGATATTATAAATTTGGTTTTGTTCCTGTTAGGAGGGTGGCGAGATTCACCTCACTCTCACAGAAATTGCCCTTATCCCCACCCCCTCCAGTCTGTCCAATTCAGTACATCCTCCTCCTTCAGCCCAACCCTCCTACTCTCCTCCACCACTTGCTTCTCCCATGCCTTATTTGGTCGCCCCTCCCCTTTAGACCATGGACTCTGGAGCTCCATGTTTAGACCATTCGCCTCCAACTCACATGCAGTTCTTATTAAAGTAAAGAACAATATTTAACATTTTCTTCCAGATACTCCTCCCCAAAGCACACACACTGGTCACACCCCAGGTGCACTGTCATGTCAAAGGTCAAGGAAGTCACGGGCCCTACCCACCTGTTTCTCCCTAATGATTGATGCACTTGGCATTGACAGTGTGTTATGTACATTACTCACATCTACTAAAAGGCCAATGTGTTATGGGGTCCTTTTTACATCACCAATGTAATAGGGTATTTTTATTTCCTACAATGACACACACATGTAACTGTATTTCTTCTTACTATTTTTGCCAAATTTTCATAACCCTTCCCAAGTTCTAATTTCAGGAATAATTAACATTTAGTCATCCAAAGTGAATTTCACGAAGCAAAATATTCCTGTACATGAGAATGACTACATGTATGTACAGTATATTGCAGAAATTGACATCAGACCTAAAATACAGCTGCATAATTGTATGCACGTTTTTCCTTGGGGTATTCTGTGTGTTTTTAGTGATGAATGTGCCTATCATTAAGTTGTCCTTTAAAATAACTTTGACAGTAAGTTTCCTCAATATTTTAATGGTACTAGTGTTAATGATTTGCCATATATCATCAGTTTAACATCACTGCCAGTGTAAATATTTATTCAATTCATGATGTCTCTCCAAGCTTTGGAGCAATAAAATTAGCCATAATATTAATACTAAAATTCCATAACAGGTGTTCAGTTGAGACACGATAAATATTTCATCATGAAAAGCATCACACTACAATATTATTAATTTCCCCTGTGAAGAGTAAACTGAAAAAGGAACAAAAACTTTGTTGAAAGAAAGATTTTAATGTCTGAATACATGTAGATTTTAATTGACAATACTATATCCAAATAAACGATTGAAATTGTTGCAGGTATGAGCTCACTACATGCATTTATATAATCACTAGAACAATTTCATTTGCCTCTTTCTCTCAGAAATGGATGATACGATTAGTATAACCATTAACAGGTTGTACTTCTAATTGCCTTTATATTATTAAACTGTCAAATATAAATCTTTGTTTATTCCATCAACAGTAGTTTACTAGTGAACTGCCAAGACTACTCTAAGACAAAAATGAACAAATCAATCAATCAATCAATAAGTAATTAACTCAATAAATAAATCAATACATACAAGGATAGATAAATAAATAAATACATAAATAAATACATAAATAAATAAATAAATAAATAAATAAATAAATAAATAAACAAATAAATAAATAAATAAATAAGTAAATAAATAAATAAATAAATAATGCACAAGTTGAAGTAAAAATGCATTTATTAATCAATAGACAAACATAAGAATGTTCGTTTGTTCTTCATACTTTTGCAATTCATTTGCACACTCTTTAACAATGAACTTGTAACTGAAGTACAACCCTACTATGTGACGAGACAGATGCCTCCCATTCTCTAACATGACACCGTTCCTTTGATGTCTGAGTGAGTCATTAGGCTAGCGTCAAGTACCGCCAATAATGACTAGGAGACTATTTAACGCTAGGAGAACCTACAGCCATACAGCCCTAATGACCAGGGGCCAAACGGCAACCAATCTAAAGCCGTGATGGGGACTTAATTATGATGACTGCTCTGCCAAATGGGTTACAATATGTACACTGTCGGGTGTTGCAGAATTATCGTTGCTTGGAGCCACTGTACCCTACTGCTTGCTGTACAAAAATGTCATATCTCATACTACTGCATGTTTCTGAACATAGATGTATACATTTCATTTATTACACTGTATACATGTATGTTCACAACATGATGATGCAGTATTATACTAAAAATTTAAAGTCACATTTAGTTTGTACTTGTACATTTTGTTCAATTCTCCACTTAGTGAAAAATGTGTTCATCTAAATCACATTTAACCCCTTAGTTGCTTTGGAAGTTACATGAAAATGCATAACCTTCCATAAAGTAGGATTTTCCCTAAAAATTATAATTTAATCAACTTATCCTTTTATTACACATTTACATGTAGTTGCAGGGGTGTAAGTGACAACAAATAAAAAGAGCTGAAAAAACTGAAATTGCCAAAGCTCCTATACTTTTGTACAGAGGAAATTCACAAAAAGCTGAAAATAAGCTGAAAATCAAGAACAAAAAAAACTGAACTCTCACACCTCTGTAGTTGATTAACAGTTTCTTCATTTTAAGAAAATATATTTTGAAGTTAATTCAGTTACATTTTATGTTGAAATTGAAAGGTATGAAAATGATTTTCTTCTTGGCAAACCAGTGCACCTTCAGTGCCCAATTTAGGTTGGGTACGCCAGTGCACCGTCAGCACTAGTGTTGCCCGACTAAGTTGCGAAAAGTCGTAGTTGCGACTCTGACTATCGGAACGCAATAGTCGACTTTTTATCACATGTTAATTCGTATTAAAAACTGAGTCAAAAGACGTAAAAATTGAACAGAACTACCAATCATTGTGTCATGGCAAATGATGGCATTGTGTATGTGTACGGCTGTTTGATTTTTTGACTCTTTATTCTTTTCCTTTACGTTTTTCATTGTGAATCGGCCATAATCTATCATCAAACAGAACTGCCAAAATGTACTTGGATCAACCTATAATCGTGCAATCGTATCATACATGTGTTGCTGTATACGTTGCACTCACTGCAACTCCGACTGCGACACCCATGCACCCCACACCACCAATCTTGAACACACTAAGACGTTGAACACCGATAGTCGAGTAATAGTCAGAGTCGAGACTATTGGTGGGCGACTAGTCGACTCTCTAAAATGCTGAAGTCGTGCAACACTAGTCAGCACACACAGGGTTAAAGCACATTATATGAAATAAGGTTACACCATACACACCTGAATTCCACTAGTAGAAACAAGTTCACCGTACTGGTGGCTATAGCATCACAGCTGCTCTGACATTCCAAGTGGGAAAACTAACATGCAACCACAAGAATATACTGTTTGGCTTTCTCCTACTACTCATAGTTAAGGGAGTGGTCTGTATACCAGACTGCATGGGAATGATGCATATCATCATCACACTATGTCAAAAACCAAGTGAATAGTAGTTTGCTTTACAGACCCTGAAAAAACGTGTAAAATGGCTTCCAATCATACAAAGTGCAAAGCATGCTAGCACGGTTTCCTGGAACACTGAATGAGGTGAGATTAATTGATTGATTGATTGATTGATTGATTGATTGATTGATTGATTGATTGATTGATTGACTCAGATATTTCTGAAGGTTACAATACCAAAGGATCAGTAAAATCTAGTAGGAAGACTATGCAACAACAAGTCTGTTACTAATATCTTGCTTTTGGGTCAAGGAATTTTCTAGGACAATTATTTAAAGCAATTGCATGAGGCTTAAACTCAGTCTGAACTTCAAATCTGCATCCTCTCAGGGAAAAAAAAATACCAGCACATACATGTAATTCAAATAACGATTCTTTTGCAGCAAAATCTGATAAGCAGCTTATTTTAAGTACCGAAATGCTTGATTTAAATTACAAAGATATTTGTGACTGTATAAACAGACAGTCTGTCATACATTTGGGATCTTTATGATTAAAATAGTAAAGATGCAATGTAATTATGTAGGTTAATCTGAAGACATTTTATGCAAGAAGCATTTCTTCTCAGTATTCAGGTTCTTCAAACAAATAGCTGATGAAATATAGATCTAATTTCATGAGAGTACATTACATAAATGATAAACCAAAGAAATGACACGCTATCCTCAAATTTGTTACATACGCTGATAACCATGATGTAATCCAACTCGTTAAACTGTCAACGCTGAAGCACTGATCCAGCGAGGGCCTCCCACACTGTCGATGCACACATGTCATGTGACATGAATACATAATGACACAGACATCGCTTACGCCTTCATTCCTGTGACATATCCACTTACAGGTTTTAGTCTCACTGTAGCTTTTATTCTGACGAGTCTTGTTTTAAATCACAGCGGATTTTAACATTTAATCCACTGGTTAATTGTACATGTATAATCACAATGCATTTTAAAGACACTACTTAACATTGTGGAGGCACCGTTTAAAAAAATGTCAAACTTTGACATCTAAGCTACGTGATAGTGTGTAAATGGACAAACAAACACCCTAGAATGCAGAGAGACACACATAGTATGAAGGATTACGTAGCTCAAAATTTTTAAAACTTGAAACAAATTTTGCCTCTATCATTTCACACCCCAGTTTAACTTTCAATCAATTAATCACAATATAATTTAGCATTTCATATGCCAGCCATCTGTCCTACTTCAACTACAGAACACCATAATCAATCGATAATTGTTAATATAAATGCATTCGTGCCTATAAATGAATTCATACCTGTAATATTTCCAGTGTTGGATAAAACATACATAAAATGGAATAGTGTTTTGTCCCTTAACAGCATACATGTACATTCAGTGCTCTATACCTACTGCACTCAGTGCACTATACATGTATATGCATTCATCAAATAAAGGGCAAAATGCCAAAAGTTTACATTGTAATTATTTCTCCTAATCATGGCATCTAAACATCTTACACAGATATAGTTTCTTCAGCATGCTAAGCCCTAGCTTCTTTACATTTGAATAGCACAATTTGAAACCAAACAAATATGATAATTTGAAAAGAACAGTAATTTTGATTCTCATTATTCTATGTTCTGTTGTGTATATTTTTACTCTGAAATTGACTGTTTAGAGCAGCGGTGCTACATAACTTTTTATTTTGGCGACTTGTCCGATCGGGCAAGTGAAATTTTTCCAAACAGGTCGAAAATGCTGCTCCTGAATGAAATTTCTGCTTGCCCGAAAAATAACAAAAATTTATTGATTTGTGTATTAATATGTATAGATATACATAAAAGTTTATTACATACACGTATAACCATTCACAAATTTTCACATCAATGATTTTTTGTCATATTTATGAAATAAATCAATGATCAATTTTTTAATTGTGTCATTCATTTCATAAGCCTATATTTACAGCATATATAAACGATTATAACAATGTGTTCAAGCAAGCGGTAGTTGCGTATTTCATGTTGTGGGATGGGGGGGGCGATGAGTGGGGACAGCCGCAGCATAAGACACATTTTTGTGAACATCTAGTGGATCTTACCGTAGGTGTTCATAAAAAAACAAAAATGTTTGTGATGAGATTGCTGATTTTCAACACGTACATGTAAACTAAACCGTGGTTATTGTTTCATATTAAATTTTGTTTAAGTCAGTTAATTGAATGTGTTTCTAGAGTTAATGAGTGTTATAGAAATAACCACCGTAACACAAACTTTTTGGTTATCATTTACATGTAGTAACAGTAATTTCGCTATATATGTTTCCAGATAAAAATGCTTCAATGATTTATACAGAAAAGCTATATTTTCCGTGTTATAAAATTCATCATTAAAATGCCAACAAATTTTGTAAACAATTAAGCTTTCAAATAGATCAAGGGGTACCCCCTCTTGAGGGAGAGTGGACGTTCATGTAACCCCACACCGGGATCACCGCCTATACAACCAAAGAGATAATTCATGGTAGTCTTTACTTTTATTTCCTTTTTTTCTTATTTTTTTTTTTATTTTTTTTGTTTTTTTTTTTTACATAATTATTTTTTTCTTTTTTCTTTTTTCTTTTCTTTTTATCTGTTTTCTTCTTTCTTTCTTCTTTTTTTTTCTGTTTACTTTATTGTACTTATTTGTATTTTTTCTTTTTTTACCTCTTTTTTTCTTCTTTCCTTTATTTTTTTTTTTCTGTTCTTCTTTTTTTCTTTTTTTTTTTTTCTTCTTTATTTTTTTTTTCTTTCTTTTCTTTTAACTTTTCTTTTTTTTTTTTCTTCTTTTTTTCTCTTTTTTATTTTTTTTTTTTTTTTCTTTAACCCTTTTTTTTTTCTTTTTTTCTTTCTCTTTTATTTCTTTCCTTATTTTTTTTAACTTTTTTATTTTTTTTTTTAATTTTTTTCTTTCCTTTTTTTTTTTTATTTTTTTCTTTTTTTTTTCTATTCTTCTTTTTTTTTTTTTCTTTTCCTCTTTTTAATTTTAAATATATTAATCCTACTTAGTGAATGCATAATTGATTCCAACCCGGTACTAAAAAAAAATGTTTGAAAATGTTGAATCAGTTGTAACTAAAGTTTGAGGTCTATTCTCCATTCCCTTTCACCCAAACTTGCTTAGAATATTACACTTATCTTATTCAAAATCTCTATTATTTTTTTTTTTATTGAAATGATTACTAATCAAAATTTATTGATAGAGTACACTACTTGGGGAAATATTTAGTAACAAAAGTTCTTTCATAAAGAACCACTACCCCAGCAGGGAACTGGACACCACGCCTGCATCTTCCATACCCAGAGTCAGAGGGATCGTTTCTGTGACGAATGGGTCATGTAATATGTTCAGCCTGGCTAATATTACCACTTTTTGACCAAGTATCCCTCTTAAAATCACTTATAATATCACAAATATTATTTCTTGAATCTCCCTATGAACACTTTCACATGGTCAGATTTATCATTTTCCAGTGCAGGATAAATTACCCGCCAAATATCGCAAGTTAAGGACTTAAATACAAACCATACACCATTTAACACTGTGGGACTGGCAATCCTAGTCGGCCAAAACTGCCGATGTTTTTGGAGGGTGGCTGTGATATATTTTCTTGGTGATTTGAAACATTTGCTTACCTTTGCTGCTACTCTCAGTCATTTTCACTGAATACTTTCTGTAATTTTCAATCCTTGCCACAATTTTCCGCGATGTTTATTTTTCTTGGACAAGTTATCAGGCCAAACAGATGTCTCTGATTCTTGCACTGCCTTAGCTATACTACGTATGCCGACTTCCTGTGCTGCGCCCGTTCATTTTGCGTCTTGCAGAATGCATTTTGAGCAAATAATTGCTGATGTTTTGGCCAGCGATTCCTCCGTAGAAACAGCTATATATTTCATTTTTGTTTCAATACAGTTTTGGTATTTACTTAGGTTTGCTTTGCAAATTATTACTTGCCCGATTCGGGCAAGCATTTTTAGTTGACACTCCAAAATGCTTGCCCGATTGTGATGTTTACTTGCCCCGGGCCATCGGGCAAGCGGTTATGTCGCACCCTGGTTTAGAGAATGAGCATGTAGGCCTACATGTAATTTGAAGATGAAACTGCAATTCGTCTCTACAAAAGAGGAAATAAAGCAATCAATCAATGTCAAAATTATGTTTCCCCATACTTCCTTTCACTATGTTCAACTTTCCATTCCCGATACATTTTCTTTTATTATTATGTCCCTGTCTTTTTTTTTCTTTTTTTTTTACCTATTCTATGATCACATTTCACATTCATTCTCAGAAAGCTATACGTCATTAATCCCTATTCAGTTCTGAGTTAATTTCTGGGAATTACAAATGCAACCACTTACAATTAGAAGTCCTCAATTTTTCTTTCAAGTGAACTCTGTCCTTGAAAAAGAGCTTACCACACCACATAATCATCATGTCCTAGTACAGTGCATTCATCCAAATGAAGGTCTATTTTTT
>JZLH01S0623766.1:0-10635 GCA_001188425.1 Eucidaris tribuloides | reverse complement strand
ATCATCATCATCACTATCAATGCTGCTGTAAAAATGTGTGTGTCAATCAACAGAATAAAAATAAAACACCTGCAAGAATGCTCTGAAAATATAATTAGTGCCAGATTTTTCAGGGGAGGAGAGGAGAGGGGAGGGGGCTGGGGTAGGGGTGTTAGATATCTTTTCAAACCTTACATTCCCTTACAACAAACATAACCAGTTTAAGATCACACTGGCATCAGGGAACATATGCATGACTAGATGATTTCATTGATTTCATTATGATACTCAGCCTGAAACTCAGCCTACCAATGGCTGATATCTGAATGATTATTAGAATATGATTCGCACAGGTGCAGGATATTACCAAAATAAATTGGTTTATATCTTGAAACATGACAAGACATTCAGTCGCCCCACTTTGATGATAGTTAATCTGACAGTTTCAACCTAGAAAAGTCTCATATCATTCTTTTTTTTCCTATCCTTGTAAACAATAGATTTCTTAGAAATGGCCACTTACAGTGCATCTTACATCTAAACTGCTAATTAATGATGTTTGGAAGCCATTCATGACGAAGATGGCGCAATTAAAGGGTATCTTGAGAGCTCAATAAATCCTGAAAGATGAGGCAATTCTCTGGTTATATAGTTGCTTATTCAGACCCTAATTTGCATTTTGATACAAAGGCTGACTGAGGTTCAACCTTATCCACGTCTACGTTTCGGAAAACTTTTATACACAAATTGCTGTGGAGTTTGTTGTAAACGTAGTTAAACATAACTGTATCTTGTACAAAACCACTACAGAACAAGGGGAAATGAGAGACAAAACTGAAGTTTAAATCTTATTAAAATATGATGCCAATTCAGACTGTGTTTACAATCACACATCCTTTAGAAGAACGTTTATCTGAAGCAATTAAAAGATATACATAGAGGAGTGTCATCTCACCTGTTTAAGCCCTTCCAATGATAATTATAAAGAAAAGACGTCAATAAAGAAACAAACGTATTTTGATCTTATATTTTTGAACATAGCTTGCAACCACGGCCCTAAATTAGCACGCGAAACACATGAGAGCTGCGACAGCTACATTCCCTGCCAATCAAACACCTTGTTTATCATGTATGATCATCAGCAAGAAACATCACGGTAAGCGGTGCCTTTCTGGATATCCCGCCGTCAGTCAAACGCAACACACCCACGCCCGCGCGCCGCTCCCGGCTATAATTAGAATGCTAATAGTTTTGCCGATCACGCTCGTTCTCGTTGTTATCCCAGGGAGCAAATGGTGAACTGCTGCAACCCACACCCAGACAGACGCGACAGACAAATACACTTGACCATCGTACACAGGTATTAACACATGTACACACATTACACACGTACAGATAGGAAAGACACCACACACATACAGTTGGAAAGACACACACAAATGAATAAAATCAAAACAATCCTTATAGTCCAGATTATTTATACAAAATGTAATTGACTACAGAGTAGCAATATGGCAGAAAATTGAAAGATATAAATGTATGTACATTTTACCATACAACAAACACCTACATGTAATACGGACAAAAACATGGAAATACAATGCATAGCACATGCACATACATACATTCTGAACATACAGTACATATATATTCCACATAATAGACATACTGTATATTACTGGACATACATACTTACTTGTACACATATACAGAACACACACATACAGGTCATGAGTATCAAATACACAGTAACATATGGCAACAAAGCAAAAGTTGCAATTACACAATATCAATATGCACAAACACATGACATACAAACGGCCTAGATACATGAGTACACATTTAACTAACAATACACAACACATAACAAATTGATTTACTGTAGAAAACCATATGTTATATCTTTTTAGTTGTACATCTATTTCAGACACTTTCATTTCTTAAGTGTTATAGTTTTTCTACAAGTACATTTGCCACAAAATGAATTGGGTTGGGCATTTTCTCGCATTCTTGGAAGGAGTGATTTAAATCATGATTTAAATCAATAAATCAATCTACATGTGTTTGATTTAAATCACTGTTTGTTTGTTTTTTCAAAATTCAAATTCAAATTGCCAACCCTGTTATCCATGCAATAAAAGATGTCCTAGTAAATACAGTTTGTTGTGAATGGGCAAATAAAAATTTATAATAAAGGCTGTTTTTGCATAGAGAAAAATAGGGGGTTGATCAAAGTGGTATTTATTCATATTGGTTTAATTGTTAAGGTTACAACGTTACAGCCTATGCATACGGTGTAGGTAATGAGAGTAATAATCAATCCTCTGTAAGCAATTAATATATTCTTCTTTAATTGCTTGCTATTTCCACTTGGTACTTCATGTCATGAACACCAACACCAATCAATAATCCTATTACACCTTCCTGACTGAATTACAGGTGTATAAAAAGTGTAAATTTCTTTTCACGGAATTGGAAGTCTCCTTTGACAATGTACCATAAATCAGGGAAAAACTTCACACAATATGATGCGAAGTGCATAATACTATACATGTACGCGCAGTCCAATCAATTGTACAATAAACAGTTATTGATTGCTGCACCGGGCTCGATAATTGCCAACTTGCCAACAGTCTTAACATTTTCAGGTTATAATTATTCCAACAAGGTAGGGCTTGAGGTTAGCTTCACCCACACAGTAAGCAAACGGGTACAATCCAATCTATTATTAGGAAGCTGTTACTCCAACCACTATCAGACTACAGACTTCCATATGTTTTAACATGCAGGTGATGTGGTTCTAAAAGGCAAATGGTTAATATACCATACATATGATGCACTACGCACTACCCCGGGGTACCATTGTACCCCGGTGTACCGCGTTGTATAGTGCCCTCTTGTGTCCAAAAATGTATTTTCTTCAATTATGTTCACTGAAATCAGTGGTTATGATGCAGAGCCTGCACAAGTGCACAACAAAAAGGCATAAACTTACGAAAAATGAGTAAAAATTTCTTATTTTCACACTTATTACATAACTTTTACATAATTTTGTAACCCAGGGTACAGTGCTAAAAAAAAATAATAATTCAACAAAATGGCGGATTTCTAGATGGTGCCCCGGGGTACCATTTATGTCATCATATGATACATAGACAAAATATGAACACAATTTCACTTTAATTAGTTTGAAACATACAAGACAGCAGCAAAGAGGGTTTTGGACCATTTCACCTTTCAAATTTCAATGCATGTTGATGATTAAATGAGGCATTAAATGTTTATAAAATAGCACCTGCAATATGTGGTATAAATATATTCTTTTCAGTTCTAATGCTTGGTCTATCTGTTAGTTAAATTATAGGTAAATGACATGATTGGGGGTAGTCCTCAACTTGGGGTAAAAACTATTCTAGAATTAAGTAAACTATGCAGGGATTCTACTGTGAAAATTTTGTAGTCAAACTTGACTCATTCTAAAATTATGTCCATCAGTATGCTTTGTAACAGACAAATTTGTAGTGTAGCCTTTTATGGGAGTTAAATCTATCATGTCCTGATAAAATTAAACTGCTGGCCTGTTCATGCTTGATTTTCTTTAAGTAAACAAACTCAAGACAAATCCTTCCAGCCACTCCAGCTGATGTACATTTGGTTTATCTTTCAACCAGTTTGGTTCTAAAGGCATTTTTTTATTTCTCCCAATCATGTCACTGAGCTTTAACACACAGCTATCGACAAAGAAGAGGCTCATATTCTTAGAACTTCATGAATGCTATAACATACATAAAATATTCACTGTCACATGACAGGTTTATTCATGTCATATAAATAATGAATATAAAAATAAATATTCCAAAACCTTTTTTTTTAATATCATAGTTCTGTGTTTACAGAGCGATATGACATTCTCACATATTTTTAAATTCTTTGAAACAAGGTCGATCTGTGTTATTTTTCTGTAGGATGGGAAAATGAGGGCAATTATTCCATTTGGATACATGATATCTATTGTCATGCAGTGTGCGAGGTTGCACAGAAAAAAAGGACGGAGCAATGAATTCAGTCATGCATCTGAGGAACCTACAAACTTGTTCCGAGTTCTTCATGAGAAAATAAGTGAAAAAAAAATGCATTGAAAAAGGAGAGAATAGAAGAAAATATAGAAGAGTGATTGTGACCGCTTGGTGTACGACCACTCTTCTTCATCTGCACCATTCATCTCATTACGTCCATCGTCATCATCATGACTTGCTTATATTCACGACCACATACGACTCTGATTTCTCAGTGGACTCCGTGGATCAGAAAAGTGCACTTTGCCCCATGAAGATCCTCCTCGCAAGCACCGCACGCCTGGTACGGCTCAGAGGAAACAGAATTTTCTCGTCTTCCTCTCCTCTTTCCCCCGCCCACATGGGGGAGATGGGGAACAAGGGGGCGGGGTATCTAATTACAATCTCTAGGATCACCCCCACTGGGGAGTATGTGTCTTGTTACGTGTGAGCTACACAGTAAGACAAGTGTCTTGGTAAATAAAAGCTGATCGGTGTTCTATGACTCACAGGACAGGGGTGGAGATGTTCTCTTGGAAATGAAGGGCCGCTCATCCTGAGACGCATTGCCAATTCCATTTATTGGATGGATGTGTATCTAAGGATTCATTACACAACTCTCAGACCGTTTGCATGGCTAGTTATCTCCCTGATGTACATTCCATATTCATGTTACACTATTTTGATATGGCATTGTGCATGTAAAATTGGCTCAAACATTAAGGGTATACTTCGGATTTTTAACAAATAAAGTTCACTTTATACTGAAAGGTCAGAGTCAAAAACTGTGTGTTACAGATTTTGAGGTGGCTTTATTTTTGTGAATTTTGCAACTGAACAAAAGCACACACCTCCAAAGTGAATGAAACTGCAATAAAATCGCAAAAAAAAAATCCTTATGCATTTCCCGTCTTGAAACTAAATTATGAAAAATATGTGTACGCAAAATGTATAGCATATGCAGTAAATGTAGTGTACTTCATTGCTATTTGTTATGTCCATTATTCCATCCCAACCCTAACCCACCACTAAAAATGAAAAAAAAATGAAAAGAGAGAAAAAAATCATTTAAACTAATTGATTTGTGCTGCAAGCATTTCTTGTATGCAAAACTAGATCTCTTTTTACCACAGCAGATTGACTAGAACTTCAGGGACTGTTTCAGAAGAGATATTTTTAAAATACTTTTTTAAGGATAACTGAAACCACTTGGTTTTTGAGGGAGATTAACCCATTTTGGAAGTAACCAACATTATCCAGCATAAATCTCAAGTGAGCAGTATAAGCTAGCAGAATAAAAAAAAAAAGTTGGGAGGAAGATTTTCAAATGAAAAACATATTGATAAGATGCTAGATATTACTAAATTATCTCAAATTTGTTATCAACAGCAAGGGAGCTCATCTTTAATTAAATAATGAGTAACATGGCTGGGCCGATGTCCCCATGGACCATTCAAGAAGACAAGAAAAACGAGGGAGGAAATATGAGCCACCAATGTTGAGATGCAAAGTCAGAGATAAAACGCTTGTTTACGGGGGAGCATGTATGAGTAATCGTCACATCCCCCATGTCAAAGTCAGGACGAGTCCTACCGCAACGACAGGCTATGAGTGGGACTGAGCACATTTGGTGGTAACTAGATCGGCACAGGACGCTAACCGCAATGGTGCCTGGATTAACTCTAGTCTCCTGTCCAGACAATGGTGATGGTGATGTCGACCTCCTTTATTGCTAAATCATTTTGTTTATTCCTCTCATTCGCTTATCTTCTTGCCAGTACATCATCATTAAATGAAATACATCTTTGGACACCAAACATTTCACAGCAGCGTTTAGTATGCATAAATATATGGATCAGTCTTCTACTTTTTTTCTAATCATGACCTATTTAATATTTTCACAGCTGTTCTTAATTTTCCCATGGACCTACTACTCAAGTAGTAGGTCCATGATTTTCTTAAAACTGTAACAACAAAATCATTTGGTTCTTAGTCTAACAAAGACATAATAGGCATTTTCACATCAGCACGATGAAAATTCAGATTTTGGAAATCAACCCGATCGCGAAATAGCGCGCCATTTGATAATGTAAATTCAAATTAGCGCGCTAATTTGAAAGCTCTGATCGAAAAAATTTCTCCAGTAAAACTCAGGAAATTTTCAAAATAGCGCAATAATTTCCGAATTAGCGCGCTATTTTGACAATGTGAATTCGCTTCAAGAAATTAGCGCGATAAATCCCATCAAACCTAGCGTGTATTACCCGACAGAAATGTGGACCTTACTTCCGCCCAGGTAAAACCTAGACGGGGAATTAAAGGAAATCGCTGTTCTCCTGCTGGAAACAGTGAGAACACCTCGGTAATGGGCAGGAAAAATATGTATGTACCTTCCCTTCAATCTCCTCACAGCATCGTCTCTTTTGCATCAAAATGGACTTGGTCAACCTCCATTAATTTACAAAGGTTAAATGCAGAACAAAACAAATTCAGAAGAAGTCAGCATGATTGTCCCACACCATACACCGACTGCACGGGCAATCTGGCATGCATGGCTACTGGCTGATGGTTTTGGCCCTGAAAATCTACCAGAATTCGGCAGCAGCCTGCAAATTACGAGATTGATCACGCGGGCTAATTTTTTGAAGGCGCGCTGTCTGCGCATGCTCAACTATCGAATTAGCTCGAAAAAATTTCGAGCTAATTCTCTTCGGGCTGATGTGAATAGGAAACGAATTAGCGTGTTATTTGGTGATCGTGAAAAAATCTGGAGCTTGGATTTTCATCGGGCTGATGTGAAATCGCCTAATGAGCCATCAAAGTAATAGATAAAAGTTCTCAAATACCAAAACTGTTGCAAAGTTAAAAGTATGACTTCATTTAAACACTTGGCAACCTGTTATGGTGGGAACCTTACCAGACAAATAACAAAATGGAAGCTCATTAATACAGTCAACTCTGCTTAAGTCGAATTTCTTGGGACTGCAGAAAATGCTTAAACTTAGACGAAATTTGACTTATAAGGGGTCAAAAACAATAGAAAATAAAGGAATGGGACCCAGTAAAGACCTTCGACATAGGCGATTATTCGACTTATGCGACTTCGGCTTATGCAGAGTTGACTGTATTGCACTGTTACACAATTCCTAACAGTAACCTTGATTTGTGTTTGCTTGTTACATTAATCTGGAATTTCTACAATATTTTGAGCACTGTAAAGTTTACCTTCTAGGGGCATATCCAAGGTAATTTGCTTTCATTATGCCATCGATGAATTGATATTCTTAATCATATGCCATTCAAAAAAAATTTGCATTATCTAATATGAGCTGAAAATATGAAATAAACCCTGCACTGCATTTCAATGGTATATTATTGAAAAACTTGAAGGGAAATGGTAAGATTGGAAGTAGTCCTCACGTTAAGACCCAATGTTCTTAGAATCAAGTATACTATGTCAAGTTCCTGCTGTGAAAATTTCTTAGTCATTTCCTCTTTTTTTCTTTTTTCTTTTTGGTACAGTTAGTATCCAAAATGCTGTGACACCGAAATTTGTTAGTGTAGCTTTCTATGGGATCAATTTCTATTAATAATAGTGGTAAATTGATGCTTGTGTCTCAAGTAAACAAATTCAAGACAAATCCTTCCACCCAGAATAAACACTAGCCAGGGAATATGTTTCCAATTCATTTGGTTCTAGAAGCATTTTTTTTTACTTTTCCACGTTTGAAATTGTTTCAAATACTGAAAATTGGTTAAAGGTAAATGACATGATTGGGGGTAGTCCTCAACTTGGGCTGATACTACTCTAGAATCAAGTAAACTATGCAAGGATTCTCCTGTGAAAATCTTGTAGTCAAACATTCACTCATTCTAAAACAAACAATGTCAATATCACTAGTAGCATGGAAACCTGCTGTGTGGCTCTCTATGGGGCTTATTTTTATCCTACCCGGCATCCTATGTTATGCTTGATTCTCCTTAAACGTAAAAATTACAGACAATCTCCAGGTGGGAGATCAAATTGCTAGTGAACTTGGTAATATATTTCAACTCATTGGTTCTTGAGCCATTTTCAAGCTGTTCCAATGATCGTCACTACTTTATAGTTTTTTCGGATACATAACTCCATCTCTCCTTCCTGTGTCAAATGCCCAACAATGATGGCAGGCTTTGGTTATCACTGATCCCCAAAAGGAAACATTGGCCAGAAACCTTATCCTTATCCCTCACCCTCCTCCATCATCCCCTCCCCCCCCCTTCCTAGTAAGGAAGGGATTGAATTGAGTCAAGAGATGCTATCAAAGAGCATTTAAGACCTTCTTTTCCTCCACAGAGAGTTCTTGAAGATTGAATGACATTACTTCAAATGGTTACATTTGGTTACAATGAACTTTGTTGTACTTTACTCCAGATTTTCAAAATCTAGTGGTCCCTCACCAACACTATTTTAACCCTCCAATCTCCCACTACCTCAAACTACATTTGGAAAAATGAATTGAGGCAGATTTATTACATTTTATGTTATGTATACAATTATGTGTGTAAGTGTGTATGTGTGTGCATGTCTATAAGCGCATTCACACTTACAGCAAACTTCACAAAGTTTCACTTCCTGAAGATTAACTTCGCGAAGTAATGTGAACACAAACTTCCCGCAAAACTTCCCACAACTTTGTAGGAAATTTCCCGAACATCGAGAAACTTCCAGCGACATTTTGTGTGTGAACACAAACTTCGGGAAGTTCTATCCCATGAGCCTATGCGAATTTCTGGTGTGGGGACGTATACGTGCTATAGTGTACACAAACTCAGGGAATCTGGAGTTTAATACATGACTTGGGTATGGCTGGTATTAGGTACGTGTAGCCTATTGAGCTGTTACATAATTCAATCTGTTCTGTTAGCTTGTTACTTTCATTGAAATAAAAAATGGAGTATAGAGGACATTTGGGGGACATTGGAAATACCTGATCAATGTGTGGAGCATTGTAAAATAAAGCCTCTACATTTGAATTCGTGTGGCTACATCCACGGCCGATTGCGTGCTTATGCACTTGCGCAGAGTGGGCCAAATCTTTGGAAAGTTTCGCGGGAAGTAAATCTTCTCGAAGTTTTACCCCAGTGTGAACGGACAAACCAAACTTCGCGAAGTCTTCCAGAAGATAAACTTCCCGAAGATTGGTAAAGTGAATGCACCTTTTGAGTGTGTATGTGTGTGTGTGTGTGTGTGTGTGTGTGTGTGCGTGCGTGCTGTGTGTGTGTGCGTACATCCTGTCATGCGTCCGGTGTGTGTTTGTTGTGGTGGTGTGTGTGTGGTGTGAGCACGCGTGACGTGTGCGTGCTGCTTTGCATGCGTTCAGTGTGTTGTGCTTGTGTGTGTGGTTGTGTGTTTGATGATGTTTGGTCGTGGTGTATGTGTGTGGGTTTGTGTGGGTGTGTTTTGTGGTGTGTGTGCGTGTGCGTGTGCGTGTGCGTGTATGTGTATATAACCTTATTCCTACACACCAACAGCCTGAGGTGTACTGCCATGTATTTACATTCACTTGAATTGACAGAATACAATTGCACTTGGCAATGGACTGCAACAATTGATGTATTTTTTCCTACCCCTTGTGCTACCGCTCTACTTCCTATTCTCTGATTTTTCTTTCCTTTCTGAGTTTCCCACCATCAATCCAAAGATACGAGTTGGTGAAAGCATCTTAAGAAGATCGATTTCAGTATCTTTGCTCTTGTCAGTGACCAATAACCTGGAAATGGAACCTCACTTTTGTTACCAGATCAAAATCCATTTCTTTTCACCTCTGCTGGTAACAGCACAAATAGAAAAAACTGTTTTTTTACCCTAGCAATTGATGGTTGCTTCGCAGATTTTGAAGTTCATACCGATCCCATTGTTATTTCAATATTTATTTCTTACCAAGAAGCAAATCTTTACATTTCCCTGAATTAAAAGGAAAATAGAATTTGTAGATGCTCAGACATGTGTGTGTGTGTGTGTGTGTGTGTGTGTGTGTGAGTGTGTGTGTGTGTGTGTGTGTGTGTGTGTGTGTGTGTGTGTGTGTGTGTGTGTGTGTGTGACTAGTGTGTGTGTGTGTGTTGTGTGTGTGTGTGTGTGTGTGTGTGACACTGTGTGTGTGTGTGTGTGTGTGTGTGTGTGTGTGTGTGTGTGTGTGTATGTGTGTGTTTGTTTGGTGGTGGTGTGTGTGTGTGTATGTGCGCATGTAAACACTAACTTTCGAGGACAATTATGTGTTTTTAACCGCAAAAACCGGGGACATTTGAGAACCGGGGACGTCCCCGGTTCTCATAACCATGCCAATCAATTCCTCATTACATTTTAAGCAAGTTTCATATAGTAAATACGTATTTTCCCCTTTAGGTCAGTTAAACTCCCGTTCTGTGTGTAGGGGTAGTGTCCCCAGTTAGCGGGTTATGCTCACATTAATGTGTTTATTTTGTCCGAAAAGGGCCCCGGTTAGTGGATTAAGTTAACAATTTCGAGTATATAACATCGCACACACACGTCCCCACTTTTGCGGTAAAAGTTAAGAAGTTCCCCACAAGGACACACTACATGTATGTGTGTGTGTGTGTG
>JZLH01S0623745.1:747-15552 GCA_001188425.1 Eucidaris tribuloides | reverse complement strand
CCTAACATTTTTTCCTACTTGCCCTTTGGGCAAGTGAAATTATCACTTTCAGATTTTTACTTGCCCAAATCAAAAATTTACTTGCCCGAAAATAAATGATAATAAAAACTTTAAAAATTATTTCCCCTAATTTTAACTAATAAAGCCTTTATAGCATTGGATGTTTGTTTCAGGGGGTTGGCAAAGGTGTGATTTATGAATTTAAAGAGTCATACAAAGAAAAAAATAATGATGAACTTTAGTAAATTAATTAAATACAAAGTTTTAGACATATTTTGTTCGTTTCACGATCAAAATTTTACTTGCCCAATGGGGCAAGTAAAGTTTAACATTTTGAGTTTTTACTTGCCCGACTTGAAATTTTACTTGCCCCGGGCAAGCGGGCAAGTGCTAGTGTCGAGCCCTGCCTTAAGGAGAATCAAGCATGAACATACTTTTATTGTAATTCTGTCGTGCCCCGATAGATATAACAAGCCATAGAGAGATACACAACGGGTTTGCCTGCCACGAGGTATACTGACATTAGTTATTTTAGAATAAGCCAATGTTTGACTTCAAGATTTTCCTAGAAGAATTCTTGTATAGTTTACTTGATTCTAGAATAGTTTCAGCTTAAGTTGAGGACTACCCCCAATCATGTCATTTACCTTTAAGCAATAAAACTTAACTGTTTATCCAGTGTTTGACAGAAAATTGTGTCATATTTTCTGGGCTTCTGTACAAGCTCGTCGTCCCCACGGGGTTAAAGCCCAAGTATACAGTAGTTTGGGGAAATATAGTGATAAATAAGATTTTCTGCTTAAATTGTGTTTTTAAGAAAGACCTTTACTGCCCCTATATCAGAAGCTCTGAAAAGCAGCTATTTTAAAAGAAATTGGTGAATTATGTGTAGGTCAGGGGGTGGGAGAAACTTTTTTGCTATAGGAAATGTACATAGTGATGCCTACTCTCGAATAACTGAAAAATTACAATAAATATCACTATTTCAGAAGGTTTGATGTTGTTTTCTGATATTCTGTTATTTCATTGTAAATAATCCTAGTACGTACATTTTCCTTGGGAACTACGGCACACAGGTTCTCAATTTTTTTTTGTAGTCTCCCTATTTTCCTCAGTCATATTATTGTGTACTTTTTATGTTATGTTTTATTGTTTCTATGATTAGAAAAAATCAAACTGAACTGAACTAAACCTATTCGCAAAGTGACTCAACCCTTTCTGCAGGTATATTGAAATCTCATGTAATATAAAATATTATATGACACCTAAATAGATCCTTATCATTTGATTGGTTGTTTGATATCATTTGTCCCATTTTGTTGTCATGTCATCATTTGTGCAATTTTGGCTTCATTCACCATGCAATCTTGGATCCATACAATTTGTTCCATTTGCATGCACGCTGAGATTTCTGGCCCCACATGTACATACATAAAACCACTTGCATTTGTAGCTTGCATGCGACAATCAAGCATTGACGGACCATGTTTTTAGGTGTCATATAAAACAAATAATGATTTTTTTTTCATTTGTGCAATGGACAGAATATTTCATTCGGTGAAAGCTGAAATGCTTCATTCAACTCAGCTGCACCTCGTTAATTGGATCATATTTTCATCTTCCACCTCATGAAATATTCTGTCCATTGCACTCATGAACATTCATTATTTGTATAATATAAATTGTCAGTTAGTGTTTATTTTGTTAACCACCCATAATTCTCATTCGCTACCTGTGTGGGGCCTGGTGGCTTTAATTGTTAGAGCTCGTGTAAGTCCATACCTGCCAACCAGTACGATTTTTCCAGGGCAGTTCTGGTCTTATTACAGTTATAAGGCGGTACGGTAAACAATAAGAAGTTTACATAATAAAAAATGAAATTAGAGTGCGAATGAGAAAAATATTGGAAACAGCTAAACAAAGGTTTTCTTATGAGAAAAAACATGAATAAAACATACCTTTTGTTCCGTCACTCACCAGTGAATGTAAACACGTCATTTCCATTACAATTTGGGCATTGTATTAAAATCACTGTAGTAACCAAGGCATTTGGTTTCATTTATTTTGGTAATTCATGTTCTATTCTTATTATAATCTACGTTTTTGTTGTTGAAGGCACCGCCTAGTAACTGTAAAAAGGACAGAACTGCCCTGGAAAAATCGTACTAGTTGGCAGGTATGTATGTGTTGACTGGGCCTGACTGGGCATGTCCCTCAAATTGTGAGTGAATGGAGCAGCATGAAGCTATCAAGCCTCACCCAGGTGGAGCTGGGAGTTGTGATGGGTATATAATGCTAGGCTAGATTTATAATGTATTGATCTATCATTGTTTGAATGAATACAATGTATTGTACACAGCACTTTGAGTATTCTTTGAGTGGAAATGTGCTTGATACAAATAGACATTATTAATTATCATTATTAACTAATTGTCCATGATACGTCTACTGAAGATGAGAATGTAGGCTGGGCTATGAAATGGCTTTAAAATTAAAAAGAAAAAATTGTGTAGGTATTCATCTACATTCCTGACTAATATCATGACCAGGGGATAGGCACCTTCTTACATTCATGTACTTGGTCCAGATGCCAGGGTTTTTTTTTTTTTGCATTGTGTTCAGGCTGTGGTACACTTGAACTTTTTTCTTTGTAGTAGAGTGTAGACTTGAATTGATTCAGATGAAAGTTTCATTTGTAATGTTTGTGTAGATATATACTTTTAATGTAAATGCAAGGTTATTCTATGTACATGAATGATTATCTGCTAATTTCATTGGTACATTTTCAGGGGTACTATTTTGCAAATCTATTAACCCGTTGCCTCCGAGAATCTGAAAATCCCATAGAGATAACACAGGGCACATCCGGTTCCTGTAGTCAACGGGTTAATAGTATCTATTGGGGTGCAAGGTTAGAGCATGCAATAAATGTACATGCTGGTGACAAAGTCCAGAGCCACCTAGTGCTTACTGAACTGTTCAATGTAGCAACTCCAATATGCCGGTGGATACATGTGTGTATGGTATTGGGCATGGCTAATGGAAGGGGGACAGTTGATTGTACAAATCAGTTGATAAGATATTGTGACAGTGACAACATCCAATTAAACCAATCAATAGATTCAATGATATTTGAATTTCAATCCCTATTTTATTGCCCACTGTCACATCATTACATCCTAGCTTATCTTGAAATAGTCTGGTGGGAGCACCCATTAGAATAGCAGAAGCTTAAGCCATGTCCACACCATCGGACATAAGCTGCTTGTGACCGGGCATAACTTATGTCGGTAATAGCATCGGATATAAAGTTGCTGTGTGAACGATTGTCGGGCATAACTCTATCGGATATAGCGTGACTTATACCCGACGATTTATATCCGAAGAAGACCAGATATAAGTCCGGTAATAAGTTATACCCGGTAATAACAAAATACGTGTGGACGGTTGTCGGACATAACTCCGACCTTGAAAGGGCAATTACTCTTTGCGAAGTCAACTTCATTGTTTACCAATTCACATTTCACGCAATTTGGGTCAGAGGTTACGACCCGATAGCACCTTGACTACGTCATTTCCAGTCTGCTATTACCGATAAAGATGTGTCGGGCATAAGTTTTGTCGGGTATAAGTGTTAATACCGACACGTGTGGACGCGTTGGTGTATCAGTGGATTTTTTTTATTACGTCGGACTTATACCCGACAAAGATACATGTATGCCCGGTAATAACTGCCTTTGTGAACGCACCTTTTCTGTCAATCCTCTCCTGCAATAACCATTTGACATTCAGCTGTCTGTGTCACTTGGTTCTGCAATTCATCAGCTACCTTTTATATACTCTATGGTCTGTTCTATACTGTTGAAGGGAAATGGCATGATTGGAATGAGGATTTTGTCTTCAATAAAAAAATAAATGATACCAAAATCAAGTGTACTGTTTAACTCTTAACACGCCAAAGTCGCAAATATACACCACACAATACGTACAATGCCCATAGAGCTGCAATTTCTCTGGCACGTTAAGAGTTAAAGGCAAGGTCCACCCTGACGTCAAGTTGGTTTTAATAAAAGCAGAACAATGAGAGAAACATTTTAATGAAAGTTTAGCGAAAATCCACCATAGAATAGCGGAGTTATGAATTTTCAAACCTTTAATTTTGTGACGTCACATACATTTTAATGAAAGTTAAGCGAAAATCCACCAATGAATAGAGGAGTTACGAATTTTCAAAGCTTTCCCCCTATGTGGTATAATATCAATTCAATAAAATGACACTTTTTTTTGGTTCATGATAATTGAATGTGTTTTTTTTCATAGAAGCATGTATGGATAAAAGTTTCTTTTTATACATGTGTATATTGAATGTACAGGTAACATCATTTTCAATTTTCTGAGAAAACGACACTTTATGGAATTAATACATAACGATGGGGGACCTGCTCGCATGTAACGTCACAAATATTAAAATTTGGAAAGTTTATAAGTCCGCTACTCTTTGATAGACTTTCGTCAAACTTTCATTAATATGTTTCTTTCAGTACTGTTCTGATCATTTTATTAAAACCAACTTGACGTCAAGGTGGACATTGTCTTTAAGGTTTCTGTTGTTAAAATTTCTCAATCAACCATTTCCTGTTTATTGTATAATTCTCCCTATCGCATATAGCTCTCCGTCTAATTTTTTTACCTTTTATTCTTGGGAGATAAACTTCCGGTTTAAGCAAGCGCGATACACATTGCATGCTAAAATACTCCTGTCAAAATCTTTCTGATAATCTCGTGAATAATATTTTTTTTTAAAGTCCTCTGTTCATATAACAACCATTCCATTTAGCCCATGAACGGAGCCATCGGTAATCCTCACACACCAACGTTCGCGTTCTGACTCAGCGTGCATGTGGTCGCATTCCTCTCTCAAGGGGTAAACATCCGTGGCTTTCCTGACGAGAAGTTCAGAATTCCTTCGTTTGGGCCGTAGAAACATTCCTGTTACTAAGTCCTTTAATTGCGACACAGACATTCTCCAAAATTGTTCATCAGGTCAATCCATGTTTGCTCGGTTATGAGGTATTAATATTACAAATTTGATGAGTTTCGAAATGACATGTTTTGTGCGTTTGGCTATGCAATTTACCAGAACCGGAAGTGTACATCCCAAGAGCGATCGATCAGATATCGGTATCGGGAGGTGATATCGCTTGATATTGGCTATATGCGATAGGGAGAATTATGATGAAAATGCTGTGATGGTCAAATTCATTGTATAGCACTTTATGGGTTCAGTTTCTATCAGGGTAATTTCACTTTTGGAAAAGGAATGCCTATTTCTCCTCTCGTTTGTAAACAAATTCAAGACAAACCCTTCCAGCAGGAATTTCTTTCCAGTGTATGCAAGTGTGGTACATGTGTATTTTTCTATTCATTTGATTTTGGAGTCATTGTTTACTTCTGTCAATCATGTCACTGCCCTTTAAAGTGACATTTAACCCTTTGCACGCGAATGTTGCAATTTTGCACATTCGTACATTTAAATTTAACAATTGTAATATTTAGTTTAGTTTTCTTTGTTACATTTGTGCTAGAAAAGCTAACAAATGACCATAATGCTTCAGCAACATAGAATAATTACAAGTATCATTAGTGCATTAAGGAAAGCAAGATTTAAAAAATATCAAAATAACAATTGTCATTATTATCCCCTCAGAATTAAATCAGCTCGCAAAGAGTTAAAGAAAAATGACTCTTGAACCAAACTGGTTGAAAGATATACCGATGGATACACCAGCTAGAGTGTATCTCCTGGCTGGAAGGATTTATTTTGAATTTGTTTACTTAAGCCTGATGAAGCATGAACATACTAGCATTTTGTTTCTCTTGAGCCTCAATAAAAATAGATCCCGTAAAAAGCTACATTACAGATTTGTCTTTCACAAGGCATACTGATGGAAGTTATTTTAGGAGTCAACTTCTGGCAACAAAATGTTCATGGTAGAATCCTTGCACAGTTTACTTGATTCTGGAATACTTTCACCCCATGTAGATTACTCCCAACTATGTCACTGTCCTTTAATATCATGAAAGTGCAGTTTCCTCTTTGGACCCCCAGAAGGTGGTTGTACTTTTTTGTGACTTTGACCATTATAATTCTTTAATGAGATCATAACACCTTGTCACATGTAATCCAAGGTTTACCTTGGGGTGTGTAGTTATTAAATTTGCATGTGACTGCTCAAGCTTGTGTGAAGTTGAAGTTAATTATACAGACATGAATTCACACCAGTATTCGTAGGAAATTTACTATGATGTCTCACCAAGCATGATTGCGGATTTCACATGTATGATGGGAAAAATTGTTAACTTTCTCAGTAGGTCTACAAAGTTTGGAATATATTAGGCCTACTGCATCTAAAATGACCACTTACTATTTTGTACAATAATATTTTAATTCAATTACGTGCTACCAATGTCTTTGATGAGGCCTAAAAATGAAGCCCTGAAAAAATTGTATTTCAAAATGATGATTTAGTGCTTCAAAAAAGTGAAAATAGTAAGTTGACCGGATTCCCTTGCCCATTTCCTCCCATAGACTTACTGTGTGTACACATAGGCTATTAAAACTCGCCCCGAGTTATAATTGTTTATTCATGCATAACTTGCCATTGGCAGTGAAACTTTCCAAACTTCTGTATTCTAGGGTGTTTATTTATCCATTTGAACACTACTATGTACCTCAGATATCAAAGTTTGACAATTTTTTAATTTGAAGCTCCACAATGTTAGCCTATCAATGTAACTTGCAATATCTCAAGCCGTCCGTCGAATAAAACAATGAACTTTGGCAGACGTAAAATTGAGGTCAAGGGCCATCTCCTGGACCTAACCATGTGCTCGTGCGCGTCTCCACGGGCACGTACGAGTTCGTCAAAGTTTAAAAATGCTCCAAATGACTTTTTATTAACAGTACTACATGTTTCAGGTCATTTGGAGCATTTTGTTGCGCGTGCGTACGCGCACATTTTTTTCGCGCGCACCCCTTTCCCTATGGAATAACTTATTTTTTTTGATGGTTTTGGATGTCTGAGTGAATTCTACTTCATTTAGAACCCTTTTCCGTCCACCAAAACCCAAAATATCGCTTGCACGCCCGAAAAACATAAATGCACGTGCGTGCACGCGTAGTGAATGACGGCCATTTTTAAATCACGCATAACTCTCTAGAATTAACGGTGACCCCTACATTTTATTGCTTTTTCTAATACCTTATGATGCGTAGATCAAGTTTTGTCCATTATTTCATGACTGGAGATGAGTATGGGGACCAATTTTGGTACACGGTAACTTCAGGTTAAAGGTCATCACTGGTGGTAGCCGTATCCGCACGTGCGTCACGGCGAACGCGTACACGCACGTCAATTTTTAGATTCTTGTTTGATATAGTATTTTAGGTGAATAGGGGCAGTTTTGAGCGAGCAATAATACTTTGTCACAATTTCTTCAGATCTAATGATCGCAGCGAATACGCGAATCACCAATTCGTCTCAGTGACGAATTAAAGGCTAGTTAAATATTAATGAGCTCAGATGTAAGGAATCAGGGATGATTCTCGGGTATTTGTACCCAAGTAAACCGTGGCATTGCCATTACCCAGCATGGCCTGGTGGTTGTGCCGCTGACGGGATATCAATAGGTTTCAGGTTCGAATCCTGTTGCGTCAATCTTTTTCTGAGTCATTAAAAATAACAGATCAAGCATTTGATCTTATTTATCATTAATTTGATAATACAGAGATGAACAGCAAATTTATTATGCATCAATGTTTTAATTCGTTTAACATATTGTGTTGTATGAAAAATCCACGTACCCATAAAACACTTATTAGCTAGCACTATGCATCTAAAATGACAACTATTTTGGACTACATTATAGGGAGCAATCGGCTATAGTGAGGAAAAATTGTAGGTCCCAACTTCCTCATTACAACGGGGTTTGCCTGTATTAGTACAGCGTGTGTAGCTAATGTGGAATAAATTACAACAATTACATTATGCCAACACATACCTAATGTGTGATCGTCAGGTATGTTCTACATGTCTTATACTGCATTAGTGTTAAGTCTTTAAAGGGATGAATACCCGACACAATACCACAAATTCTCACCTATTTGTGTGAAGAACACCATACAATGACATAACCTGCTAAAATTAGCCATCTGTACATAGTGTACATACGTGTAAAAAGAGTGTGTTTTGGTGCATTTTTAATGTCGTCTGCTACATGTATGAATTCCTTTCGCTGTTAAACTTTGTATGGCCAACAAAGTTCAAGATGACCACTAATCAATGGTAATTAATAAAAAAAATTAACTAGTTACTGGTGGTAAGTGTTCTCTTGTCAGTTCTATTTTGTAACTAGCATCATCAATTTTGTAGCAATCTGCAACAATTTATGAGAATTTGGGGGGTTTTCATCCCTTTAAATGCTACAATCAGTATAGGATTCGTTGACTAACCTGTAATAAACAACAAACGGTGTTTTGTTCATCATGCTTGAAACTAAAATTGCTTAGGAGAGGAATTATTTATGTATGCCTATAAATTGTAATATTATAAACTTATTGGATTTACATTTAAATATTTCCGTAAAACTGTCAGATTTGCTTCACAATTTTTTTTGTGTGTGAAATGGGAAATACCCTTCACAAAATTGTCAGTAACGTGAGCTAACACGCACAGTAGGAGGTGCAGTATATTAGTAGTGGACCATGAGGCAGCAAGGGCACTAAATCAAATAGTGAACAGTAAGCAAGTACATCACGCAAAACAACAGACAAAACCCCCCCCCCCCCCCAAAAAAAAGAGAAAATAATAAACGAAATGTTTTGTATATGATACATCTAGGTCAAGTTTCTTGAAATGTGATCTACCAGAATAAAAGTCATTTTGTTTGTGATAGCTCCTTTATGGCTCTCTTGCCCAAAGCAATATTTGCATGCAATCCAGGCTTTTAGTGAGACTATGGTTAAAAAAGAATGATCGCAGGGATTGCAGCTTAAAGGGAGAAGGAGCCAGCAACTAACAGGCATAAGTTAAAAAAAATGACATTGGAAGTATTGTGAGAATTATGGTACATGGTGATAAAGACAGCCTAAATAAGGGATACTGTGTGATACTCACCCTCAGCAAGGCCCTATAAATTAGTTAATTTGTGTGTATTTTACGTCTTTGCAAGTTTTACCCCGGGATAGAACTTGCAGAAACAGCTATAGGGGGAGGAGCTTATCGATCCAAACACTGCATACATTACCACGGCGCGACTAACACACGTCGGGTGGCATGCATCGGTCACGCATGGTCTACTTCAGACCAGTGCATGTGCGATCTGATTGGTTGGCAAGAACTCAAATTTTTTCTTAAAGGCACTGTATAACAGTGTTTCCAGTTTTAAAAATCTGAGCTACATGATTCCCCATGCTACTAGTGTCTTTGATACAGTCTAAAAATGAAGCCCTGAAAAAATTGCAGTGTAAAACAATTGTTAAGTGCTTTAAAAAAGTGAAAATCATTGAGAGACCATTCCAGCTTTTCTCCATAGACTGCTGTGTTGCAGAATTTCCTATCGCCCGATATAAAATTAATGTGCCAATTTGTATCAAACATATTGTACTAGTGACAGCATAACTGTCCAAACTTTTGTGTTCGAGGGTGTTTATTTGTCCATTCAAACACTGTCAGATATGTCAGATAGCAAAGTTTGACAATTTTTTTAACGGGTCTTCCACAGTGTTATATAGTGTCTTTAATTTATGCCTGTTAGTTGCCGGCTCCTTCTCCCTTTAACTTTAGCTTAAATTTAGGGTAGTCCACCAGAATTCTGACTAGCCCGCTCCTTCCCCCCCCCCCCCACCCCACTGAATATTTTTCATAATGTTTCATGGAACACAAAATTAATATTTTGGCTAGCCATGTGGACTAGTTAGTTCAGATTTTGGCTAGTCCGCCAAGATTTTTGCTAGCCATTGGCTAGCAGGCTACTGTTAACTGTGAACACTGCAGATGGTTGTCAGAACTACAGCCATAAATTGTAGATGTACTTAACTAATTATTGGAAATAAATACCTTCACAGTAGGAGGGTGTAGGAGGCAGCAGGGGCACTAGATCAAATTAGTGAGCAGTATATCACACAAATAATGAACATGCCCCTCCCCTGCAAAAAACAAAACAAAAACAAAACAAAATTAAAACAACAACAACAAAGAAACAAAACTCATAAATAAAATGTATTGTACATGTATGTGAAAAACATCAAGATCAAGTTTTTGAAATATGATGTTCAAAAAGTCATTTGTTTGTATGTGATAACTCCTCTCTGACTTTTTGCCAAATATAATGTGCATACATTCAGCCTTCTAATGATCTATGGACATGTAGATGGTTGTCAGAACTACTGTACAGCCATAAATTGTGTCTGTAATTAACTCAGAAATGGAACACGTCAGGAATAAATCACAGCCCCATGAGAGCAATAACCAGGGTGAACATATCTACACGTACTGAATACATGTACAAGAGATTTTTACTGCCATACCCAGGAAGGGCTCCTGTTCCTCTTTAATTTAAAGAGTTTCATAGACTTGCTGCAATGCAATGCAGGCATTGGGACCTCACATTTTGTATTTTTCTTATCTATTTATTTATTTATATGTGTATTTATTTGTTTATTTAATTGAATTTTTTGTTATTATTATTTTTCTGGGGTGTGTGTGTGTGTGGGGTGGGTGGGTGTGGCTTAATTTGTTGGTTATGTGAAACGTTACATGGTTACTTGTACTCTACCCACTCCCCCCCCCACCCCACCACACACACACACACACATACACAATCAGACTCTGCTGTTTCTGATGAGGTATAACTCGGATAACACCTTATTAACCCTTTGGATGCTATAATGTAAAATATAGTCAAAAATCTTGGGGGTACCCCGAAATCTCGGGGTCCCCCCCCCTCGATATTTTTCATTAATTAATTTTAAAAAATCTGTTATTGGTGTGATATGACCTTCGGGCATAAAGCTTTCAAATAAAAAAAAATTCCCAAAACTGAACTTGTTCTTTAATGGTAAAGGATCATTTGTAGGCAATATAATCTTAATTTGGGTGAAAAGGTTAGAACATATTCTGACATTCTGTGGAAGCCAGTCGTCTCAGAATGTGTCAGGTGCTGAGCTTCTGTACAAGCCCGTCTACCCCAAGGGGTTAAAGATTACTTCAATGCCCTTACAGATTAATGATGTAATTGGAAACACTTGAAAATGCCTCAGGAACCAAATGTTGAATCATATACCAACTATATGCCAGCTGGAAGGATTTGTCTTTAATATGTTTACATAAGGAGAATCAAGATGAACATACCGGTATTGTATTTTTCTTGAGGCCCAAGATATATAAATCCAATAAAAACCTACACAACAGATTTGCCTGCCACAAGGGATATTGACAGTATTATTTTTTGAATGAGTCAACCTTTGACCATGGAGAGTAGCTCCATGCTTTGACAACAAGATTTTCACAGCAGAATCCTTACATAGTTTACTTGATTCTAGAATAGTTTCAGCCCCATGAGGACTACCCCCATTCATAGTCCAAATATAGGTACGGAAATGGTGGAAAATGAAATGTTGTCCTTTGAATTGTGTTTTTAGGTAGACCTACATGTACATGTATGTTGTTTTCTGATGTTTGGCATAACAATACCATACTTTGTGAAAGATTGATAAAAAAATATTGTCTGATCGACCAATACTATACTTGAGATTTAACACCAATTACACCTGTTGCAGCACTGGCCCCAAAATTAGACTGTCCTTAAGTGAGTTGAATGAAAAATAAAGTAGTAATTTAGAACGATTTAATTCTAAAACACACTGTTTTAATTCATACTAAACAAATATTTTCTCTTTTTGTCTCCTAGTTACTGTAGGATTTTATTGTTATTTTTTTGCATTTGGTTGGGGGGGGGATACTGTGTGCTCATTTCTGTGTAGGTAAGTCGATTTATAAACAAGACTGTAAGTTACAAAGAAGATTTAGTCTTGAGGAATATATGTACATCACTTGGAGGAATTGTGTTTGGTGACTCTACTTTTTGTCGAGCCCACCGAGGTGGAGGGAGACTTATACCCCTTTTATAGTGCACGCCGACTTTACCCCGCTTCAGAAGCGGGGTAACTTTAGCACGGGGTAAGTCGTTTTATACTGCCTTTCTCGACCACCCATGACGAGAGCGAGACCTGACTAGTTGCCGTGGTAACCTATCGCCCCATCTCAGCTGTGCTTCCCGCGAGCACCCCATCTCAGCTGTGGAAGCGGCATACATGTACACCATTTCCGGTTCATGGGTCACTGATTTATAATGAGAGTTACCCCGCATCAGGTCCGGACCTGATGCGGGGTAACTCTCACTGTAAAAGGTCGAAAAATATTTAGCCCGAGCTAAAGTTAGTGCGGGCAGGGAGGTGGATCAGGACCGCATCAGGTCCGCATCAGGCCCGAGCTAACGTCAGTATAAAACGTTTCTCGATTTTAGTGCGGACTAAATCAGTGACCCATGAAGCGTATGTAGGTATTGATGAACAATTTTCGCACTCGCGGGAAGCACAGCTGAGATGGGGCAATAGGTTACCAGGGCAACTAGTCCGGTCTCGCTCTCGTCATGGGTGGTCGAAAAAGGCAGTATAAAATGACTTACTCCGTGCTAAAGCTGCCCCGCTTCTGAAGCGGGGTAAAGTCGGCGTGCACTATAAAAGGGGTATAAGGGATCACTTTGGCGTCTGTCCGTCCGTCCGTTCCGCAAAACAAAAACTTGAATAAATCTGTGCTAAATGCTCCAATTTCAATTAAACTTGGATGGAAGATTAATCATACAGACTTTCAAATTTTGAAGTATGTGAAGATCACCACAAGGTCAAAGGTCACCAGTACGGGTCAATGACCTGTTTAAACCCAATGTTGTGTTTTCGGTACGTTTCTATTATGGCGCATAACTTTGTCCCTATTTGCCCGAATTGTGACCAAACTTGGGTGGTAGATGTCTTGTGGGAGCTGAAGGTCACCAGCAGGGGTCAACGACCTTTTTGAGCGAAACTGGGCGAGACACACTGTGGCTATCGCCTTGTTTAATTGCAGACTGCCAGAACTATTCTGCCCCCCCCCCCCATGACAAAAGCGCATAACTGACATTTTGGTGTTTCTGAGATATTGAGCAAAATGTAGTTTGTTTAAAGCCTTAAAGCCCTATTCAGTGTCCTTTTAACAAGAGGATTATGAAACAAATGGACACTTCTAATTTATAATTTTTTTTGTTCTGCATAAGATGTACTGAGTCCCCTACACTATATAACTCAATTTTAGAAAAAAAAATGTCAGTTATGCCCTTTTGTCATGGGGGGGGGGGGGGCGAGTATTAGCATACACATTTTTTTTTTAGTCAAGTAAGGCTTTATATCATGAAATTTAAATGAAACAGAAGTTATACGTCATTCTGTAATTTAGACATATTTGCTCAACTTACAGAAAAGTCAAAGCACTGAAAAAGACCCCTTAAAAATGAAAACAGATCTATGATTAATTATTTGATACCGCATGGCAGTGAATTACCAATTTTGATATCTGTTAACAGTATCACATTGATGGTAATGCAGTATACAAGGTTCACTTCTGAAAACAGCTCTATTCGTTTAGACCCACTGAGGCATCCCATTCACATTAGCATTGCCATAATTACCATGATTATATTACTGTCAGTAACAAACCATTAAGAATCGGGACCCTGTAAATACCCCATTCACTTCATTTGATAATAGCTTTTCACACTGCTGTGACAAAATAGAGGTGGAACCTCATTACTGGGTAATTACATGAATTTAAATTTTATTTGCACCATGTTATGCACACACATGGGCATCACACAACTTGCCTGCTTGATTTATTACAATGTTTATTACATCTAGGAGTGTTGAATTAAAGGTAAATGACATGATTGGGGGTAGTCCTGAACTTGGGGTAGAATGAATCAAGTAAACCGTGCAAGGATTTTACTTTTTAAATTATGTAGTCAAAAGTTGGCTCACTTTAAAATAACTTCCATCAGTATGTCTTGTGACAGACAAATTTGTTGTGTAGCTTTCTATGGGATTAATTTCTCTTTGGCTTCAAGAGAAATAAAATGCTGGTATGCTCATGCTTGATTCTCCTTATATTAGATAAATCCTTCTAGCCAGGAGATACACTCCAGCTGGCTGATGAATATTCTGCAACACTACAGTCCACATGGGAAAGCTGGAATGGTCGCTCAATGATTTTCATTTTTTAAAAGCACATAATGATTGTTTTGAAGTGCATTTTTTTCAGGGCTTTATTTTTAGACCTTATCAGAGACAGTGGTAGCATGAGGAGTCATGAAGCTCAGATTTTTATTTTTTTTTTACTGGAAACATTGTAATACAATGCCTTTAAAACAGATGGTGAGCATCTGTTGTATAGCTCCATTTCATCATTACAATTATTGCCTTACAATGCCCACAAACCGGTGTTTTATCAAACATAATTTAGTAACCTAACCCTATCCAATCTCATCAATGATTAAGAACTGATAAGGTTTGTCTCCCAGGTCACTAGTAAAAAAAAACATGTGGTGTGAGAGATTTTTTATACCTCCGCAACGAAGTTGCCGGAGGCATCATGTTTTCGGGTTGTCCGTCCGTCCGTCCGTCCGTTACCGGATCTCGTTAACGCGATAACTTGAGAA
>JZLH01S0623742.1:38092-60807 GCA_001188425.1 Eucidaris tribuloides | reverse complement strand
GATGTCAAATGTATATAGAGGGGTCATAATCAACAAATATATGTATCACTAACAGAGGGCGCTTTCCAAAATGGCCATCAAGTATCATTTAATACACTAAAATGTAATTTACGTATCCACTATATGGGTGAAATGGCCAGGTCTTCAATATTTTCCTATTTTGCTGACGTCAAATGTATAGAGGGGTCAGATTTATCAAATAAATGTATTAATGTAAATGGCCCTGATAGTGGGCCCTTTTTAGATGGCCGCCGAAAGCTATGTTATACCTTGTAATGACTTCATCATAGCCATGATATGGTGAGAAATGGCCAAGTTTTTTTAGAGTTCCGTATTAGTTGATATAAAATGTATAAGTCAGATTCAACAATTTAAACTCTATCCCTGGGCAATTTTCAAAATGGACGATAAATGCCATAATGACATGTAAGCAGCCACACTACAATGTTGTGAAGTGGCTTAGAATTTTCAATGTTTTCCAATATTTGTCAATGTCTTAATCCAAACAAAATACTAATCTGATGAGACTTCATTCTTTACCGAAAAAGGGAAATTGTTCAGACTTTTATACAGTAACAACAACATTTAAGTCTGGTTAAGCAAGTAAGTTAAGTGATTATGGTTCATGAACCCCAAATGAACATGAGGATAAGTTTACCATAGGCATTCATTATGACTACCAACTGTGTGTTACAATTGTGTGCCATTCAAATGTGACCTGTATCATTGCGCCAAATGTGTGACCAATAGATCCAATAGGATCCAGTAGAAAATAATTATACCTCTTGCAAAATCCCAGCAGGTCACATTTGAAAGGCACGTGATTGTGATAAATAGGGTAATAATGAATTCCTACATTTGACAAGTTTCTGGGTTTTTTTTGTGAGGTTAATTGTAGTAACCTTTATCCTTATCGTTCCCCAGTTTGTTTGAAGTAATGGTCTGGTCTACAACTAAAGAAATGGAACATAAATGAGAATACACAAAGAGCTATGAAAGGAGATATGCTATTTGACATTACTTTAGACCAAATGCTGAAGCACACCGAACCATTAGACAGAAATACGAGAGGTCCAAAGTTTATAGTAAAATTAAAGAGATGAAATGGAGATGGGTCAGGACATCTTATATAGAACGTTTTCATTCACAAGACATACTCGATGAGCCAAAAAACTCACAGAATTTGGCAACCAAGAACAAGGCAAGAGAAGAAAGGGGCTCGACAAAAATGAGGAAGATGGAGAGACGAAATATCATCATAAACACAAACACAAGGCAACTGGATACAGAATGACAAGCAAATAAAAACAAATGGAAACTGATTGAGGAGGGCTTCCAATCAACAATGGTTGACCAATGCCTGATGATGATGATGGATGAATGAACCATATTGACAGACTGGCCTGCTTATTAAAGTTTAAAGTTGTTGCTTCTGTATATAATTCTGCAGAATTATGTTTTTTTCGGAAAAGAATGAAGTCTAATCACGTCAGATTTATGAAAAACACTGCTATTATGTTTGGATTAAGACATCGACAAATATTGGAAAATATTGAAAATTGTAAGCCACTTTACAACATTGTAGTGGCTCCTTACATGTCATTATATGCTATTATAGAAATTATTTCCTTTAAGTAATCCCCAGGCATTAGTTGCTGTATTGTATTTATGTATTATTTCATTATGTGTATGTACTGTGTAATTGGTGATGCATTGTTACTGTTATATGTTCCTGGAAATTAAATAAATAAATAAATTCATCAGCCATTTAGAAAATTGCCTAGGGATAGAGTTTAAATGGGTGAATTTGACTTCCACTGATAGGGAACTCTGAAAAACTTGGCCATTTCACACCATATCATGGCTATGAAAATATCATTATAAGGTATAACATGGCATTTGGCGGCCATTTAAAAAGCGCCCACTATAAGGCATACAGTTGTTTGGTGAATCTTACCCGTCTATACTCATCAACAAATATAGGAAACTATTGAAAAACCGACCATTTCATCCAGTAAGGTGGATATTGAACGGTCATTTGAATGTATTAAATGGTATTTGGTAGCCATTTTGGAATGCGCCCTCAAGCAGGAATACATCTATTTGCTGAATTTAACCCTCTATACATTTGGCATCAACAAATATAGCAAAAGGTTAAGAAAACGGCGATTTTACCTCATAAAGCAGAAACAAAAACGTCATTTTAATGTATTAAATGACATTTGACAGTAATTTCGAAAAGCGCCCTCTATCAGGAATACAGTTTTTTGGTGGATTTGACCCACATATTCATTTGAAATCAACCAATAGTGAAACTCTGAAAACCTGGGCCACCCCACCACATATAATGGCGTCATTTTAAGGTATTGAATGACATTAGGAAGCCATTTTGAAAAGCGCCCTCTATCAGGAGTACAGTTAATTAGTGGATCTGACCACTCTATACGTCTGACATCAAAATGTATTGGAAAACATTTTAAAAAATGCAATTTCCCCCCAAACAGTGCCTATGGAATCATCATTATATGGTATAAAATGGCATTTTGGTGGCCATTTTGAAAACGCCCTCTAGCGAAAAAAGTGCCGGGGTAGAAAAAGTCTACCCTCACTTTTTTTATTATGTCTGATGGTCTAGTCCATGCCTGTGGTGAGTAACTACATTTTATGCACACGGGAACCCACCCAGCCAACGGACTAATGTGTTTTCTAATGCCGTTTTCACTGTCAACTAAAAAAATTCATAGATTGCGATGATTGTATTTGAGATAAATCATAATTCATTATACAAGTTAAATTAATAAGATTAATCAATTAGTTCAAGTATAAAGTTTTGGTAAATAGGTGGTAAAATTGAAATTCTTAGCTACATGTATTATGTTTATAGATAGACCTATGTAATTTATCAATGCCCTGCAGACTTGCTCGCATTCAAACTCTTGTTTTGGAGAAAGGGGGGGGGCGGTGGGGGGTCATTTCCCACAGGTAATGCACATACCAATACACACTCTTAAAAATTCCGGGTCAGTCTGAGAAAGGATCTGTTGGGGGCACACCCGGAAAAGGGTCAGTTTTAACCAAATTCCGGGTCAAGGCTGACCAAAATATGAGTCAAACTGACTTGGATTTTGGTCAAACGACCCGGAATTTGATTAAAATTGACCCTTTTCCGGATGTGCCCCCAACGGATCCTTTCTCCGAGTCAGACTGACCCGGAATTTTTAAGAGTGCATGCTCTCCGATAATTTAGACATCTCAATTTGTCACTAAAAACAATTTTCATTACGATAGATGCTTTTTCTTCATCTGGGATGACAATAGAATACTTGGTTGACAGATTGACGAAAAAAACTGTCTAATCGACCAAAACCGTTTGGCCATGAAGGGATCACTGATGCAGAAATATGAAATTGAATTATACAAGCACCGTTTGGTACCAATCGAGTGCATTATTTCAATAGGCCTACGTGTATCATAATGCGAGGTTTTACGGGAACAAGTATTAATCAATCAATCTACTGTATGTCGAATACATGTAATACAATCAATCAATCAATCAATCAATCACTCAGTCAATCATATCATCATTCATTCAGTCGGTCAATCAATCAATCAATCAATCAATCAATCAATCAATCAATCAATCACCCATTACAATCAAATCTACCTATCGATCGATTGATCGATCGATCAATCTGTCTAACGTAGCCTCTCTCTGTGTATGTGTCAGTGTAGGCCTCATGTACATGCCTGCGTTTGTGTGCATTTTGTCCAGTGATATATATATTTAGTTTTGTAAGTGCATCTGAAAATAGTTCGAAGTAAAGAAAGGGTTGAAAATAAAACTATGAAACAAGTAATGAATTGTCCATTTATTTTAACGTCAACTGTTGAGGCACATTCAACAGCGTAAAGTACTTTCAGGATGGACGTTAAGTTATACCAGTCTGTGATACGAGCTAATACAGTAGATTCTCGTTAAAACAAACTGCTTAGGATAGTGAAATTTTGTTACATCAGGCTTGCCTCAAAAAATAAGATACACAGAAATTTTGACACTCGACCAGAAAATTTACTTTGTTATAACGAGATTCTGTTATGTCAGTGTTCTTATGAGAGTGCACTGTAAAAGTGTAGGAGGAAACCACCTGATTCACGGAGGGGAGTTAAATTCGACCTTGCTTGATGTGTGGACCTTTAACGGTAGTACTGGCGACCTGCTTTCATATTACTGCACTTTCAATCTTCATCAGATCAGGTTCTTTACATCCAACAACCGACATCAACACATTACCGTAATGAGAAATGCAAATGACACCCAATCTTACACCAGTAACTACAAAATTTATTGTTGAGGAAACGTAGGAAATGGCAGTCAGATGTTCAATGAGAAAAGAGAACGACTATACGACGGCAAGGTCCACCCTGACGTCAAGTTGGTTTCTAATAAAAGCAGAACAATGAGAGAAACATATTAATGACAGTTTGACGAAAATCCATCAAAGAATAGCGGAGTTATGTAGTTTCAAAGTTTTTATTTTCAGACGTCACATACGAGCAGCTCCCCATATATCATGTAATATTAATTCGATAAATTGCCACTTTTTATTGCATGGTTCATGATAATTGAACGTTGTTTTTTTTTCATAGAAGCGTGTATGAAATAGTGTTTCTTATTATATATTGAATGCACAAGTAACATCATTTTCAATTTTCTGAGAAAATGACACTTTATGGAATTTATATTACATCACAATTGGGGAGCTACTCGTATGTGACGTCACAAAATTACATTTGTGAAACTTCATAACTTCACTGTGCTTTGGTGGATTTTCAAATAACTTTCATTCATATGTTTCTCTCATTGTTCTCTGCTTTTATAAAAAAAAACAACTTGACGTTAGGGAAGACCTTAATTGCCTTAAAGGAAACTGATCCCATTACAGGCCAAAATAATGAAGCTGCTTGAATATATCGGTATACTGAAATGAGTATTGAACAATATTTTATAGATGAGAGTTTGTAGAAACTTGAATTATAAGGAATAACTTTAGGTAAGGGGCATACTGAAATTTAAACGGCCATAACGCAAACTTTGCAAATACGTAACAAATCAGAGCTTAAACGGAATGGGATTTAGCTTTAATTTGATTTCTAAAAAATTGATCGTAGATCCCGCACTCTATTTATTCATCCATGTTATAAAGTGTGATTTATTCAAAATTGTTTTCAAATCCCTTTCAAGTTTCCTGACCCATATAGATGGGAGGAGATGACTGAAAATTCTACTCATCGTATTTTAAGTCTTATCTACCAACACATGGGACTGTATCCCAGCAAAGCCATACAGTCTGTAGTACTGAGAAAACAATATTTTAAGAAAACAACATTAATGGAGTATAAAAAGAAGTACATTGCACCAATGAGGCATCAAGACATCTAACACATAAAAACACAATACTGAAATGCGTATATGCCCTTATTATAACACAAAATATGCTCTGTATTCAGGGAGTGCATGGAGTATTTTAAGGAAAAAAAAACCCTGATAAATCCACCACGTGTTTAAAGACGCTATATAACACTATGGAAGACACATTTAAAAAATTGTTGAACTTTGCTTTCTGACATATCTGACAGTGTTTGAATGGACAAATAAACACCTTAGAACACAAAAGTTTGGACAGTAATGATGTCACTAGTACAATATGTGCAGATACAAATTGGCACATTAATTTCCTATCGGGCGATAGGAAATTCTGCAACACAGCAGTCTATGGGGGAAAGCTGGAATGGTCTCTCAATGATTTTTACTTTTTTTAAAGCACTTACTGATCGTTTTAAACTGCAGTTTTTTCAGGGCTTCATTTTTAGACCATGTCAGAGACACTGGTAGCATGGGGAATCATGCAGCTCAGATTTTTTTAAACTGGAAACACTGTTATACAGTACCTTTAACATGTGGTGTGATTGCTAATTCATTTACCATAATTCCTTATTATGGAATAATATATAAAATGATACATATACCATGAAATACTCTGTATTCTATTTAAACATTGATACTAGTGCATCGCAGATGCCAGTATATTCTTTTATGAAATATATAAATAACACTGAAAGTGTTAAACGCACAATTTCCCTCACATGAAAAGAAGCAAAGCTATGTGTACATGAACTCCATTTCTGGTTTAGCTACATGTATACAGAGGTAGAAGGTTCAAGTAGAAAATAGTTCACATTCATAATAAAGCTTCTCGCCAGCCATCAGCATACCTGAAAGCAGGGGGTGGTGCCATGAGGGAGGGGGCAAAGGGGTGGCCCTGAAATGTTTAAAATTTAAAAAATCAGGGTTTTCTCAACGTAATTCATGAAATGTATTTTTTTTGTACATTTTTGCCCCCTCCCGAGTTTTTTGCTTTTCCTGAGATTTTGCCTTTGTGCCACCTGGCCCTGCTATAAGCAATGCTTAAGCATGGTTCACTCAAATATTACATTTTTTAAGCTCAGTTTTTAAGTGCATAGTTATGGAGAATTTTTAGGACAAAACATAAATACATACATAAGGTGTGATCTCTAATCCATTTTAAATAATTATGGAGTGTTACATAGACTGATACATATACCCTGAAATACTCTTGAAATACTCTGTAATTATCCATAAATATTGACAGATGCACAGCTAAGATATACACAAGTTCCCTTGCAGGAAAAGTTGCAAAGAAATGTGCAGTATATGTGCCCCACTTCTGATTTCACTATGAATGTAGAGGTAGATTGAGTCACAGTAGAAAACCAATTCAAATAATATAGCTTTGCAAATATACTTGTAGCATTATTCAAGTTGTATTTTTACATGAACAACTTCTTTTTTCTTCCCAGCCATCGGCATACTTGAAAGAGTCACACATATACTCAGAGATGAGATAGTAATGTGTCTGTACAAAAAGCCATATATGTTATTGTATGAAATTGTGCAGACTGATCAAAATAGTTATGCTTTGAATAGCTACCATTTCTCCTTCAATGAAACACTTTCCAATGGTTTATTATTAAATCAGTACCACGTGGCATCTAAACATGAAGTACCTGCAGATGGCATTGGGTGGGTATTCGGTTCTGAATATTTTCCAATGATACTTTCAAGAATTTTCAACTAACTGGAACTTTGGGACATTTTTTTTATTCTAAACAATGAAAAAATGTTGATTTTCTGTGGAAAGTGCCTCCATGACCATGTTCATCATAAATAACTTTTCCTATTTTACTAACATATGTGTAGACATGTAACATACATGTAGATTAGACTTACAGAAATATATTTTGCATATTGTCACTACTCACTACTCTTGTTTCAACGAGAAAATATGTCAACTTTACAACTATTTACCCGGTGGAGACTAAGTATGAGTTATCTTGTGTTGGGGTCTATGGAAAATGTGTTTGTAGTGAAATCAAATCATCTCCAACAGGTTAAGAAATCGTAATCTGAAAGCCAGTGTCAACATTTATATTTCATCATTATTCATGTTTTGCTATCCAGTGCAACATTGTGGTAATAAAGTTACCTCCACGACAGATTTTGAAACAAATGCACTTTTCTATTTGCTTATTGACAAAGTTTCCAAAAATTTGCACTGATTCCCATAGAAATTTTTCACATAGGAATTTTGCAACCCTATTTGGTATCATTGTCTAATTATTTGGTTTGTATTCTACACCGTGCTTTACATTAGTAGCCATCTGGGCTTAAATATACAGGTACATGCATTAAATATTCTGTATGCCTGAGGGTTGAATGGCTTCAATATCCACTCACAGCATCAATTTACTGTGATGTAAAAAACAATATTAGTTTACATTGTGATATGACAGTTCTTATTGTGATATGACGGTTCACAGTGGCTACATGTACCTTTTAACATTTCATGACAGGTTAAACCAGACAATAACAAAACCATAAACAAAAAAATTAATTTGAAAGGGTAAATACATGATTCATAGCTCTCTTAGAAAACAGCCTTCTGGAACATGGTGAGTTTTGGCAAAATATGATTTCAGAAAAGTGTATTTCAGAATTTACATGGCCATAAAAATACACTACACATATCTATATATTCCACTTAAGATAGTATAAAAACTTATAAACATATGATTATACACCAATATAATTATTCTGATGTAAAGTAAAGTATCAGACTCAACATAAAAAACTTGTAAACATTTGATTATACACCAATATAATTATTCTGACCTACAGTAAAGTATCAGACTCAACATTAGTATATAAGATACAACACAGTATTTAATATACAGTGTATATGTTCTATTATATTTCATACAGAAGCAATTCACATGATCTATCATACCGGCATCTGCACTATTCATTTGCATTATAATGCCCAGATATATATTATTGATCAATGATTATCAATTTTATTTCATAAAGACATATATCAATGTTTTCCTGAAATCAAACATGTGATTCCCTCCTGTGGCAATACATGATGGCACAATAAAAGGCAAATATGAAAATTGGCAACTTTATATTTATGTATTATTTCATGTTTTCAATATATGAACTATTTCAGTATTATATTAACAGACTGCATACAAGCATGCCGTACTGCATACAACTAGCACTAGTGGGTACATACTGTGTGAGTTGTGTGATATCCGAGGCTATTTAGTATATGTTAACATTTTCTATTTATGCTTTGCAATTTAGAGGATTACAGAAAATGTACCTTTCACTCTCCACATGTCGGGAACAGAAAGCTTGCCTGTAGCCTAGAGGTGTACATCTGATATTTTAGTGAAAAGTTAATTTCTCTTTAACTCTTATACCTCACCAATACCCTGTATAATACTACCAACTGTGGTCATTTTCAAATGCGAGTGCCACAACAATTTGCGAGTCTTAAGGGCTCATATCTTGCCACTTGGAGGTTATGAATGGATGATGACTACGTACTGGCATGTGTCATTACCAGTTTGATTTGAATTCTACAATTGGTCAAGTAACTATGATTAAAAAACGGTGCGTGAGTGACACGACAAATTTTGGACATGAGTGTCTGACCATTATCGGTTATGGTTGCATTCGTACCAAAGTAGTTCTCCAAGAGTACCATGAGTGCTAGATCATGTGCGTAAATAGATTACCTATCTAACATTATGTAGTCACAATCAACCATTCCCTCTCTGTGGCAAATAATCCCCCCTTTACATGCCGTGAGTGACACGACAAAATGCAAACATACCCACATTAACATTAATCACCCTTGTACTAAATTCACTGTGTTACAACATATAATAGATTATTTTATGTAATTTTCATGGAAAACTATCATCTGTTAGATATCTAGTTGCAATAAATATTGAAGCCTATTGATTTCTTGCAAGTGTTAATTTTCACCCTCATGTCCACTTTTGTTTGAAAATGGCCCAGTATATTAAAGGCGTAATTACATTGATTAGAGGGTAGTCCTTCAACTTGGGCTGAAATACTCTAGATCAGTGCACTATGCAAGGTTCGAGTGAATCTGTTTGTGTCAAGTTGGTATTCTGGAATAACAGGTCATCCACTCGTACCAGGGAAACTGTTTGTTGTGGCTCCTATGGGGCTTTTTTATGTTACACGGATAATTAATATCTTCCTATGTTGTATGCTTGATTTCCTTAGTACAATTACAGACATCTCCAGAGTGGGAGATCACTCTGTGGGTTGTTGTATATATTTGATTTTGCGTTTTGAGGCATTGTGTCCAGTGTTCCCCCATAAGAAATGAGTTGCGGCATGATTGGGCCGACCTGCGCGATCTGCCGCGACTTTTTGTATGCGAAGAGTAGCTGAGTAGGGCGATAAGCTTGCCGAGATTCCGCTTATGTATGCGCAGTGAACAGTCTGCGGCAGTCTGGCCCGAGTATGGGCAGGACAGTCTGCGGCAGGTCTGCCGAGGTATGCGGCAGGACGTTGCCGCAGATTGCACGGCACGGTTACAGGAGTTCAACAAGTTATAATCTGTTTTGTCAGTTAGAACTTGGCTGGAAGTCATACAACTTGGATGGTAGTTCCTACAGCTGTGGAAAGTTCATGCGTGCTATTCTTTTAATATGGCTAAATCTGACATTTCTTGTTAGGGTTACAGGGATGAAGCTTTTTGTTAGGTACGTATGTGGTAGAACTTTGTTTTGTGTGCTTGGTTCAATTATTGTAGTTTGTTGATGGCTAGATCATGCACAAGTTAGATTTGATTGTAGTCCATGCGGTGATTTTTGTGTCGTACAATGCGGTTCGGTTGATACATGTATGTAGCGTTATGTGAAGTGTTGGTGGTATTTGTGGCCTCTATAATAATAAGGTGTTATGGAAGGCCATAAAAGAATGGGTGCTTGATTGATTTAATTGCATTTCTACAACGATAGGCAAATATGTCATTACTTTCTGGAAATACAACAGTTACCCATATTTTAGGAACGGGCTATGGCGTTGTTTATTTGGTATAGCGCTGTCTTTAGCCTTTCTCGCTTTTTCGTCTTGCCGCGGATTGCCTGCTGATTTTGCATCCTGTAGTAACCCTTGCCCGCGATCGGGCTGATCTGCGGCAACCTTCTGATGATATTCATTATAAGGTGTTAGGAGTTGCCGCAGGTCTGCGGCAGGTTGGCCAGCCGACTCGTTCCTGAATGAATATTCATATTAAAAAGGCTGCAGCATTCTGCGGCAGATCTTTCAGCAATGCTCACTGGCCTGAAAGTATGCGGCAAGGTTCAGCACAGGCGCGGCGAAGAGCTTTTGCATGTGTAAACATGATGCCTGCTGCGGCAGAGTCTGCGGCGGTCTGCCGCAGTGTCTGCCGGCAGCGTTATGCGGTCCCGGCCCTATTTCTTTCTATTTGGGGCAATCATGTCATACCTTAACGTTATTTACAGGTTGACATGGTTGGAATGTAATAAATCACATTAATGTTATCCTACATAATGATCACATCCCATCCAGTGTCTAACAGGGTGTGCTATCCATATATCAATGTAACACACACCACCCCCACTCCCAGGTGCTACCTGATTGAGGCCCCCCCCCCCATGCAATACTTATAGTTTGTTTGGTTCATTTTTGCACATGAAAGCATGAGCTCCTTTTGGTGAATAACAGCAACAGAGAATTTAAATCTAAGAATTCCATATTTTTCCACACAAGATTGCACAAGACCTCTACATGAAAGACAGTAAATGTCAGTTTGCAGACACAAATTAGTTGCATATATGCGACCTCAAAAGATATGAGAAGCACACAGCACCCTACCTGTTGAAATTACAACTTGGGATTAAGTTCACCCAGGCTGGCAAGCCTCATATCAAATCATACATATATACATGCAGTAGACTGGGAAGTGAAAATAACCCAGCTTGTAAGGAGGAGGTTAAGACATGGAAGCACCATTGTGTCAGAAAAACAACAACTTTCCAGTACCAAAATCAGAATATTACATCTTGGGTCTATGGAGGTAGTTGAATGGCACAAATTTGCATGACATTGTAAACCGAGTTAACCCTGTACACAAAATTTACATTTCTGAGGGCAGTGTGAATAATGATGTTCCATTGGAATGATCTGAATCACGAAAGGTAAAAAAAACAAACAAATCTGGAAACAGATCGCATTGTTTCAAATGTACAGATTTGAATAATCTTTCTCATATAATTTAAATGTTGGTCACAGAGAAATAATTTTGTTTATTTGATTAAATTTCACACATTTGTATCAGCTCAGATTTTGCTAATGACTAGACATTAGCAACATTCCCGTGTAGTAATCATTAGTATACAAATAATGAATGTTTATGAGTTCAATGGTACAAATATTTTCATGAGTTGAAAGATTAAATGTTCCATTCAATGAGGCAAAGCCGAGTTGAATGGACTGTTTAACCTTTCAACGAATGAAAATATTTGTAATATTGAACGAATGATAAAACATTCATTATTTGTTTTATACAACATTATTAAGTAGATCTTTGTCATTTGATTGGAGGATTGACAAATATGAAAAATATAGCCATACATAAGCCTACATTCTGATACTCTTTCTGGCTTATTCACAAATTCAGCATGTTCTGTGTATAGTCAATGTCTCTGCAGGTTTTTTTTTTGGGGGGGGTCTAAATTTCACCAAATATTTAAATCCTTATCAAAGCAGGGAGTTATATGTGCACCGGTTATGTTTAAACTTCAAACTTAAAACTCACGTACATCACATAGCTAAGTGGGACAGCGTGTGTACAATACGTGTAGCGCACAGCGAACTGTCGAATGGGATGAAAATAGAACCAATATGCATGCAAAAATATAACCAACATGCACGTGAAAATATAACCAAAATGCACGCTGCGCTGAATGGAGTATTTTTTCAATATCACGTGACCAACAATCCTCCAATCAAATGACAAGGATCTACTTGGATGTTGTAAAACAAGGAATAATGACTGGTCATGTGTTTGCTTTTGACCAGTCAGATTTGCAAAATCCACAAACTAGTTCATAGATAGTGACAGTACTTAAGTTATAATGTTTTAACTATTCATATGTTGAGTACCTGAGGAAATTAGTACACTGACTTTTATATGTGGTACAAAAAAAAAAACTAAGACAAGATCCCACACCTCATTTGCAAGTCAGCAATTTATGCGCAAATATCATCCACACCACTCTGAAGGTTTACCCAACCTTGCAGGATAAACGTAGCTTCCATAAAATTACCAAATAGGTTTCCGGCAAAGTCACCTTAGTTCTTGATTCCAACAGCTAGGAATTTCTTGTAGTATTCCTCAGTCTCCATGTTCTGCAAGATGAATCTGCCTACATCAGCTCGTGGAATAGAAGAGGATGCTCCATGTGCAAATTGACGTTCATCAACGACAAATTCTTTACCTGTATATGTACATGTATGGAGTGTAGAGAAAGATCAACCATGTAATATAAACCTTTTAACAGCGGTATTACACAAATTTTGCTGGTAGTACTGGACATAAGTGATTATAATCTTAGGAATATTTTCAGTGTATGGGAAACACTGCACTAAACACTTCGGTTGCTAGTAAATCTGGGCATGTAATCCAGAAACTAGAGGGTTTTAAAGCTTTGTGCATTAACCTTCCAAACATATACTTTTCTAAAAAATTAAATGTTACAACATAAATCTTGTTTTAACACAAAAAATACTGATTTATAATCTTTCCATTGATGATATAATATGGAATTAAGAGGTATACAGATATGATTGTCTTCATTTTATTATAATGAAAAAAATATTAGTACTCTACTCTAAACACTTGCAATAGGAGCCGGCTATAGAGACTACAGCAGCATTTTCAGATACACTGTGGGACAATTACACTTAAAGCTTTAAAGCCCAAGTTTAGTTTTGGGGATTTTGTTTTTATTTGAAAGCTTTATGCCCCAAAGTCATAACCCTGCAATAATAGATTCTGAATGTCTTTAGTTTTTTTAAATTAATTAATGGAAAATCTCAGGGGGATCCCCTGAAATTTTACGTGATAGCATCCAAAGGGTTAAAAAGGCGTTAAGGTTATATGAGTTATACCTCATCTGAAAGAGCAGACTGTGCAGGGTTATGACTTTGGGGCATAAAGCTTTCAAATAAACACAAAATCCCCAAAACTTAACTTGGGCTTTAAAGTTTAAGCCCCCAATGGACCCATTTACTGTTTTTCAAACTAATTTTTGGTGGAGAATGTGTGAACAACAGGAACAATGTGAACATACAGGCAATAAAACTGGTTGAAACAAGGGGTATTTGATGCACCCCAAGTTGTTGCAACTGTATAAAACTGGAAAAAAAAAACCTGAAGTTTGTTAAAAACATCAATTTTGACGAGTTAAGTCATACATGTAAAGGAAAGTGACATGATTGGGAGAAATAAAAAATGCCTCTGGAACCAAACTGGTTGAAAGATACACCAAATGGATACACTGTCTGGAGTGTATTTCCTGGCTGGAAGGATTTATCTTGAATTTGTTTACTTGAACCAAATCAAGCATGAACATACTAGCATTTCATTTCTCTCGAGCCCTGATAGAAATAGATTCCATAGAAAGCTACACAGCAGATTTGTCTGTCATGGAAGTTATTTTAGAATGAGTCAAATTTTGACTACAAAACTTTCACAGAAGAACCCTACTTGATTATGGAATAGTTTCATACCAAGTTGAGGACTACCCCCAATCATGTCATTTATCTTCAAAATACAGCTGTCTGCAGTGGCTCTCACCTTGACTCGCAGAATTGATAAGACGAGGAAGCCTGACGACTGTATAGTCAATATCTTGGCATTCTTCCTTCAAGTACTTTGTCATATTCGACACATCTATCAGGGGATTCTTTATCAAGGGTCGCCACAAGTACTTCACGAAGAAGCCAGGATCATCATCCGGATCAACTAGAAGGATGAAGAAGAAGATGAAGAAGAAAAAGGAGGAGAGGAAGAAGAAGAAAAAGAAGAAGAAGAAGAAGAAGAAGAAGAAGGAGGATAATGATGATAATAAAGACAATAATGATAATAATAATAATAACATCTTATTAACTCAGGGTAGCCACTTGAGTCAAATAGACTGATCTACCAGCGGGCTCTTCATATCTCTGTTCTATGAATGCTGAGTGCCTGGTCTTTGATATGACCCAGCTAGGGCTCAAACCTGCGACCTCCCGATCGTGAGACAATTTATGCTCTAACCACTAGGTCAACTCATCACACTAGTATAATATAAAGGAAAGGGGCAAATGTTACACCCTTTTATTGGTAGGAGAACAAAAATTATGGCAGTAATGTTATTTATCAAAACAGTTTTTTATACTGAAGGAATGGCCCTCACTTAACTACTTTAAACAGGTAGATTTACTTCAAATTGATAAATACCCACAAATTTGACACTTTATCACATATTTTCTGTGAAATGGGGAGAAACATGTGCATTTTCTATACGTTCATGGACATATTTTGATCCCAATAAAGAACTTTTTCTCATGTATCTTCTGAAATTCTGACAACCTACATTTGTAAAAAGAGTACAATTTTATTTCTTTATTTTATCAATAACTTTTCTACATAAATTGTCTCCATCATGCAAGACATGCATGTATAAAAAGTTACAGATGTTTGAAGTAGAGCTGGTGATATTTGATCTAAACCTCATTAGATTATCACGGAAAAAACATTGTCGATAACACAATATATCACCTAAGTTCAAAAACAGATTTGTGATGAAGAAGAAAAATGTAGACAGTGTGCTTTGTAGGGTTGTTATCAACATAGACTAATTTTGATATTATCAAAATATCGCCTAGCACTAGTTTGAAGTTGACTCTACACCCCCAAACTTGCTCAATGCAGTACCATAAAAATATGTGGTATGTTACGATTTAATCAAAATATAAACTAAAACATACCCTCTTCGTACCATCCAGTAGTTGCGAAGAACCGTTTCACATTGGCACCGCGCATAGCTGGCACGATTGCTCGTATGGACTCTCTGAAGATCGTGGTCTCTTTGTAGAGGGAGCCTGTCCCGAGGAAAGATACAACCGCATCGCAGTTTGTGAAGTGTTCCTGCAGGGATTCGGCTGAAACAACGTTCCCTTCAACAACCTGTTAAAGACAGTAAAATGAAATACATCTGTGGTGCAGACAAGCAGACGGCTCACGACAATTATTATTTAAATAATTATTAATTATTTGAAATACATGCATGCACATGAATACAGAGCCCATTTCATAATCCCCTCTCTTTGTTTGGTAGGAACAATAAACTGGCATGCAAAAATACAAATTTAATGTACAGAAAAAAAACACACAAACAAATCTAGTCAATTGAACACATAAACTAGAAAGGTAATGCAAACACATTACAACCCATATGCTGTTTAAAGGTAAATGACATGATTGGGGGTAGTCCTCAACTTGGGCTGAAACGACTCTAGAATCAAGTAAACTATGCAAGGATTCTCCGGTGAAAATCTTGTAGTCAAACGTTGACTCATTCTAAAATAAACAATGTCAATATCGGTCGTAGCACAGAAACCTGTTGTGTGGCTCTCTAGGGGCTTATTTTTATCGTCCCCGGTAAAAATTAAGATACTCCTATGTTTATGCTTGATTCTCCTTAATTTAACAAATTAGAGACAAATCCTTCCAGCTGGGTTTTCCACTCCTGCTAGTGTATAGTTGGTATATATTTCAACTCATTTGGTTCTTGACGCATTTTCAAGTGTTCCCAATCATGTCGCTAACCTTTAATGTGTGCATATAATTAGTAACATTATCTTTTAAAATACATGTAAAACCCACAATTATGATGAAAATGCATTTTACATGCCTAAATGTAATGTCATAGTTTTTTATTGAAAAAGCCATAAAACACACAACCAAAATAGAATTGAGGCAGAGTGTTGGAATAACCAAGGAAATTATCTTACTTTGGGAAAATGATAATGGTTACACGAGGGAGAGTGCCACATTGGGGGCAGAGGGAGCACCCTCCACCCCATGGTGTTTACCCTCCCTAAGATCTTACCCTGGCACTGCCCCTGGGTTACAATGTGACACTCACTTGTAAATTTTCATGCTGAATGTGGCTCAACTTTGCAGGACTTCTGACAATCGCCACCAAGGTATGTCCCTGTTCTAGTGCCTGTTGAGAGATGATAAAATTTATACAGATTTTAGTTGGGAAATTCGATAAGGCACATCATACAAAAAAGTGACAAAGGGAGAATTTAAAGCACGGGTAAGTTACGTCCATTCGACAAAATTTTTGTCAATCTTTCACATATTTTAGTAAATTCTATGTCACCCCAGACCATACGCGTATGCAAGGGGGGGGGGTGTTTTGGGGTGTCAACACATCGCCTTCCCCCCCCCAAAACACCCTTTTTTCCGTATCAGCCCCCGTTTTTGTCAATGTGGGGGTGTTTGAATGTCGATTAACATGAAAACATGACCGTGACCGGCAAAATTTAGGAGCTGGGATTGGGAAAAATTTTTCTTAGGACCCGACTTTTTGTCGGATACTGTTTGGCTTGCAGTTTCGCTTGTAAAAAGAAAATATTTTTGGCAGGCAAGTTTTTTCCGACAGATTTCGCCCTTCATAAAATTTAATCCTGGCACTGCCCCAGAGTAGATCTCATTTGAACTGCTCTGCATGGGTGATTGATCATTAATCGTAAGAAATCTGCACTTTCAAACAGAGCTATGCAAAGAAATAAAAATATTCCAAACTTTTGCCCAGGACTAGCTGCTTTGAAGCAGATTACAAGAGGAGCAGTACTCACTGAGCAATGCAGTGTAGTATTGGCAAAGATTCCTCAATTTAGTATGTAGGCCTACAGCATATCCCATGGCATCCCATGCAGAGCACAAAAAAAATACGTTTTTTTTTTTTTGAGGGCTACTTTCAAGCCTGATGCTGACTTCACAAAGACCATGGTTGAGTGGAGCAAACTATACATTCAAAGATGGCATTTTTAAACATATTGCAAATCTGATAATCTCATTCTGGCTTTGTATTATCTTCTTGATAAGCATGGACATTTTTACTCTTTCAAACAAAATGGTCAGACACATTCTTAAGTTTGTGTGGACAGGAGATAGTATCTTGTCTGATACACAATTACACATTATTACCAAGTTGGTTTTCAAGAACAGCATGCTAGTCAACAGGGATGTACAATGTAGTCGAGGCTGGCCGTTCTGACTCACGAGGCGGCTGGAAAAATATTTCCCAATAGACTTTGTACACGAGACTTAGTCCGAGGCCGAGGCCAAGGCCAAGGCCGGCAAAATCCGGCCTTGACTACATCCATACTAGTCAAGTGTTGGTATGTACTGATAAGGATAATATTTTGGATATATAGAATCAAGTAAAATTTCAGCACTCCTGTACTTTACGGAGTACACAAAATACAAAGTTAAATTTGGAGAGAAGTAGGAATGACCCGAGGCAACATTTTAAATGCTTACTTGAGGGCAGAGGGGAGGCAAAGAGCTGATTCCATTATAGGCCAGTTAAAAGTTAGATGTCTGCAATGGCCCCACAAACATAACATTATCTATGAATAGTGGTACAGGTATTTACCCCGGGGGGGGGCGGCACTTAGTATAATTGTGTGATACCTATGTGCCACGTTTGAGACCCCCATTTTCAGGCCAAATTTCAGTTCCAGAGCATCACAATTTCAGAAGTCACAGAAAATTTTTGATTTTTTTCAGTTCCAGAGACCCCCAAATTTACCGTTTTGCTTCTGATTTTTTGCTCGGCCGCGCCTCAAAGCGGCGCAGCCGGGCCAGAGCATTGCCTTTTCAGCACGGCGCGCCAGAACTTCGCTGGAACTTCACACAGTTCAAACTTCTTTCGTTTTTTCCAGTAGAGGGCGTACATGTATGTGGTCCGTATAGCTTAGTCTTGGTCCCAGACCCTTCAACTTTTTCTCCCTCCGAGATAAGCAGTGCGGGTGCAAAGCATTTAAGCATCCGCACCCGCCTGCGACGCAGTTATCTGAGTCAAAGCAGTTGACTGTGGATAAAGTTTCCTTATCAATATAGGGTGGATTAATCTAAACGTATGGAAGCCAGACTAGTATAGCTCTGCTTAATTAGCTTAGGACCACATAGACCGACGGGGTCTGTCCGTTTTCTTCGGGGACTTCTCATTTAACGGTATTTTAAACATTTTTTAGGTCCTAAAAAATGTTAAAAATACCTTTAAATGAGAAGTCCCGAAGAAAACGGACAGACCCCGTCGGTCTAAGGACCACATACATAGTAGGAGTGAGCTGGTTAAGTGTTGCTGCCATACCTACTACTATGTATGTGGTCCAAAGCAGAGCTATACGGACCACATACGCCCTCTACTGGAAAGAACGAACAAAGTTTGCACTGACTTGAATGCAATAGCAACTAAATAAAATTTAAATGCTGGACCCACATGTTTAGAAAGATTAAAACAGACTTCTGAAATGTTGTGTCCTTAATTTTCATAACATATAGTGTTTAACAGATCATAGACTAGCCCTATCAAAGCAATATTTCAGTAGAATTTTGTAAAAGACTGAATTTCAGAGCAATTTCCTGTGCCCACACAAGGGGACTTGTCCATAGGACTGCACACAGAGTTTACGGTGTTCGCTCATGTCGCAGTCATGCCACACATTTTGGTGGCTTATTTTCATATTATCCGCTCACATTTCACTCTTTTATTTTATTTGCAGACAATATCAATGATATATGTAACATAAAAATTAAAATGAAGGACTTACCGTTTCATTTCGTGGGATTTACATGCTGATTTTTATGATGATCTTCCAGAAGCCGAATTTCGCGCTGAAATTTCCGTTCGAATTAATCAAAATGGCGTCGAATCGTGCGTAGTGCCCTCTAGCGTTATAAGCTCGAACAATGTAATAGACTTGACAAAAGTCAATGTATGAAACACTGATCTACTAGTACGGTATTATGTAGGTCTAATGATGTTGGACGTCAGGAGCACTTGAAGGGAAATGCTACGGTGATGCCATTTTAGCCAACAATAGGTTAGTTGGGATCCAGGGAAATTGGTAGAGGGAAAAATAAGTATTTTTGATGATTTTGTAGGAGATGTAGGGTTTACAATTTCGAAATATTGTTAAATTCCAAGATTTTTCAAAAGAATTACTGTAAACCGGCGAAGAAATGTGAGCAATCATCTTGTCATTTACTTTGCTTATTTATTTGTAGGGGAAAGTTAGGCTTTCTGCGTGAGGGAATACGCATGCGTGGGAGAATTAAAATTTTGATAGCACCTGCCTGGACTGTGCAACAATAGAGACATGACACGCGCACGATCTCTCCGATGCTTGTTCATTTGTGACTATCTGTTCGTACTATTAGAAACATGACCAACACTGTAATCACTGAGTCAGCCTAAAGTTTTAGGCGAGTTCGAACTGTTAACGACGCAGTACGCTGACGGACGTAGATCGACAGCGGACGATTGGAATTGCAGGGGAATGGTGTGTGTCAGGCATGCGTGTCACGGACACGGCTGTCGGCCGTTCGCCGACGACAATTTTTTGTGTGCATAGGTGAAACATTATAGCAATCAGTTCAGTTTGCAACTAATCGGAAAAAGAATGTTTCGGAATATTGTGACGCTTTTTGTTGCAGTTCGAGAGTTAGTTGCCTTAATTCCTGGCAACAGTTTGTGCATGGTCGTGAAAACAACCTGGCAAATTGTCGCCACTCGCATCGTCAGAGATACATGGAAGCGATAGTCTGTGTGGGTCCGACAGTATACTGGGGCTCCGAATACTTCTACACGCTCTGCAAACACACAACATAACTTACACCACAGAAATTATGCAGAAAACACTGGGCCATGACGTGCATGACCTCTCATTCAATGAGACCGGACAGACGAGACCGTGAGACTGAGAAGGAAGATGCAAACAAAAACATGAGATGAGAACAGAAAGAAATGTCAAAAAAACAAATAAAAAGGAAGAAACATAAAGGAAGAATGAAGAAAAGAAAGAATGCGAAAGCCAAAAGAAAATAATTTTAAAGTTAATTCAAAATTTTCATTTGTATTATATTTTGATAATATCCATCCGTACAAGGAAACAATCAAACCTCTTGCAATAAATTTGATTCCTCAATCGCTTCTATGCCATCCACTATATTCATCCATCACTCATTCATTCATCCTTCAATCCTTTCCTTCATTCCATTCTTCTACATCCATATAATTTCATCCAGCCCTCATCTTCATCCTTCAAGTCCTTCCTTCATTCAATTCCTTTATCATCATTAACATTATCCGAGTCACTCATTCATTCCACCTCAATCTTTCCTTCATTCCATTTCCTTCTATCCATCCAATTAATTATCGGCAGTACTTCAGTCATTCCATCGCTCAATCTTTCGCTTCTTCCATTCCCTCGTGTATTCATCCAATGTTCATCCAGCTCAGCATTCATTCTTTTCCATCCATTCTTGTATCATTCCGTTCCTGTCTATGCCATCCATTAATTCATCATTCCACATCTTCAATTCCATTTCATGTTTGTTCCATCCATCCCATACATTCCTTCTATCTATCCATTCCATGGATTCATCATCGACTCATCCATTTCATTCATGCATTCATTCCATATGTCTTACATTCTTCATCTATTCATTAATTTTCTTCGCCTTCCATCCATGCCCCATTCATATCAGACCCAATTTATTCATCCTCATTACATTATTCCATCATTCATTCATAAAAGTAAGTTAGCTAAATACTGTAATTTAGATCTGACATGATAAATTCACTACACATTGAAACTCCTTTGAAAGACCTATTTTGTCACATGCGCTATGCCGATATATCGCGTGGTGATCGGGAACCCGCCGATGTTTAGAATGAGCAGATAACCAACGTGGCCGGTAAGTCTCTGGTAAGTCACTCAACTTTCTCATCCTTTTTTAAATGATTTATCATTCCCCAATGGAAAATACTTTACTATTCATGTCCCTTTACGTTGGGGAATTCGTTTTATTTAATATGTGTGTGTGTGGGGGGGGTATACCGCCATAAAATGATCATAATCTGAATTTGGCCTTTTTTCACTGAATTTGGCCGGTAATTTTGCAGTTTGAGAATCGGAACCTGGCAACCCTTGTCAGTTAGTGTGCATATAGTGCGCGAGCGCGAACGCTGGGGCGTGGCACATTGTTCTATGTTTTATCTCGTTGGTCGAAAGCAGGCAGTGTTCCTAAATCATGCCAGAAAATCATGAAATGCTGTTGTTCTAGGGCGCTACTGCCTTATCGGACAAGGTCTTACATAACCAGGTAATTTATTTTTAGATTGCATTCAACATGGTTCAATAAGCAGTTCGCATACGCGCTCGGACGGTATTGTGACGTGCTACTATTGCGTGCACTGCTGCCTGAGTCCGTAGACCGCCGGAGGTCGTCGTTTTTCGGGGACTTTCATTTTACGGTATTTTTACGTTTTTTAGCGTCAGTCCTAATACAAAGGCGACCGAGTTACCAGCATATTTTGATGGCGTGAAATTTCACGTCACAATTCACTTTACTGAACTATTGCTTGTCAGGCCGAATTCCGACAGGAGCTGGCATGAAATTGTACCACGAGTCGTTAACACCAGTTATTATCCCACATTATTTAAAGGATAACCATTTTTGACTGCGATGTCAGGTTGACAGAATTTATGCGTCTTTTGATTCACGGTGTTCGTCCGACAACCAAAGCATCCCAAAGCCGCTTGCTCCGTGAAGTTGCGCGCGCGCGGTGATGATCACGGGACTACGAAGTTCGTATACATGACATTGGTACGCGCACGCGAGCGCGGCGTCGTTTCACGTCGTACTCATCCGAAATTCTAGTCGCGAATAGATCATCACGCGCGCGCCGCAGCTTCAACGACAGCGTTCAGATCTTTGGTTGCGTGCAACGAAACGAACACCGTAATCCAAAAAAGCCATAAATATAGCTTCGAAACACTGACAATCGCAACGTCAAAATGCGTTGTATCTTTATAATAATGTGGAAATAATGGTTGTTAAGACCTCGGTGAGTAACATGCAGCTTGTTAGAGAATGTCGCGCGACAACAATAGTTCAGTAAGGTGAATTGTGCGGTTGATTATCGTCGGG
>JZLH01S0623742.1:25377-38067 GCA_001188425.1 Eucidaris tribuloides | reverse complement strand
ACACACTTTTCGAGGCGGGGGAGGGGGATGGCAATATATAATCACTGATAAAATTGCTATATAGTGAGAATTTCTCCTGAAATGCGTTTAACATAGTTAAAGTGATAGGCTAACATTGTGGAGCTTCAATTTAAAAAAATGTCAAATTTGGATATCCAAACTACATAGTAGTGTTCATATGGACAAAAAACACCCTAGAATAAAAAAAAGTTTGGAAGTTACACTGCCAATGGCAAGTTATGCATGATTAAACAATTAAAACTCGGGGCGAGTTTAAATAGCGTAGGTGTAGGGCCTACACACAGTAAGTCTATGGGAGAAAATGGGCAGGTGAATCCGATCAACTTACGATTTTCACTTTTTTAAAGCACTAAATAATCATTTTGAAATACAATTTTTTCAGGGTGTCATTTCTAGACCTTATCAAAGACAATGGTGGCATGGGGAATCATGCAGCTCAGATTTTTTTAATTGTGGTAAATGCTAGCCAATATCTTTAAGATCGTCCAATTTTAATTCTAAAAAACTCAAATGCTCCTGGCTCGGTCGCTTCGCTCCCTCGCTCGCACTTAATAATTTAAACATTTCGGCCCGGAAAATTCCTGCGTATGGCCCTGATTTTCAAGGTCCACTGTATGATATAGGGGCCTATAGTTACAATCAATCATTTTGAAAATGTGTAGTTCCAATTTATTCAAAACGTTAGTTTTAGAATACTGGCAGACATGCAGAGACCAGCAATCTAAACTGCCCGAATTAAAGAACACTGTCGGGAAATTGGGAGGAGGGGGATTGGGGGATATATCCCACCGCTTTTCGGGAAGGAGGGAGATGTTCTGTACAAATAAACCCCCACTATTCAATAAGTCCTTTTGTGTTTATTCAATTATTACTAACATTTATATATATACATTTTAATGCTAAAGGTATTGTTATCTGAATATCCTGATGTTTCCGGTTTAATATCTCTCATTCATGTTCATTACTAAGGTGTTTTCCATTGGTCCAAATGGGCATTCTATCCATATCCCTATTTAGTGCACAGATAACGCAAAATGTAGGCCTAATGTCTTATTATCAACAAAATGCGGAGAACAAACTCTCGTGAGGACAGAAGAAGTCTAATCGTTTTCTTTTCAGTTAAAACAATTGTCATTTTTCCACCTCTGATAATTCCCCTGACAACGGCCTTTTTCGCACCTGTTCTAATTAACGTACCGCTACCGCCTTTTGTATAAGTGATACTGTTTCTTTAAATGCCCCCTTTTCCTCTTTATTTTGTGCCCCGAATTTGAAACGACTTAGAGAAACTTAGCTTTTTTTTTCAGGCTCACTCGCTACGCTCAATCGCCGATATTAATGTTTGAAGGTCATTTCAGTCTCTGAATTTGAGACACTTCAGAAATATTTCCCCCTTTTATAAGATGTTATTATTCACCATGCATTCTCACAGGTCCTAAAATTTTTCTCGCTCGCTTCGCTCGTTCGTTTATTGATATAGGCCATGAAAACGCAACTGCAAAATATATGATATTTACTGTTTTTATATTAGGCCTAAAAAAAAATTGTTATGTTGCCCTCCAGTGGGAAATTGTGAAAATTGGGTCGGTCGGTCGATATTTTTTTTAATTATTATTATTTTTTTACCACAGCAAAAACCGGATGTAACCAATACACATGTACGTATAGTGTATTGTTCAAGTATAATGTAGGACAAAACTCTGCAAGAGTTGAGTTCCCCGATATTTTATGGGTCTTTTAAATGGGCAAAATGCATATAAAAGTGCTGTTTTAAGTCATAGAATAGGAATTTTAGTAAATTCTTCGCTCAAATCTGACATTTTCTCCCGAAAATGGAGAGTTTGTATATTTTGGGTCTGACTAAAAAAAAAAAAAAAAAAACTCGCGACCCTGATTTTTCGCATTTTACGGTCGGTCGCTGGAGGGCAACATAACAATTTTTTTTTTAGGCCTTATAAACAGCAAAAGATCGAGAAACACATTATGTGAAAGGTCTAAAATGTAAAGCTATATGCCAAATTTATGGTAGAAATAGTGGTATTTTTGCACGTTGTAGGTGTTCCCTTTTCAAGAATATAGCCCTCGATTTTGGGGTGTCCCAAAAATTTGGAAATTTCGTCGATCACCCCCCCCCCCCCCACTACTCGGACCGGATTTACGCCCATGGCCGGCTGCAGCCGAAAATTTGAGTGCTGCGGTTTACGCGCAACCAGATTTTTCACATGAAATACATGCGCATCACTACTTTTCGATCCTTGTGACACATATTGACTGAAAATCCCCGGAAAATAGGGTTTTATCATGATTTTTTCATGTGTCAGCGAAAAAGGCCAAAAAAGGCCAAAAAGCCGTTTGGCCGGCACTTTGAATTCTTCCCGGCCAAACGGTGTCAAAAAGGCCAAACTCGTTTTTGGCCGGAAAACGGCCAAACTGGCAACCCTGCGTGACCTGACAGTTTACTACGTACCCTACCCTCGTTCCGCCGCATACTGGTGAGAGGGTGACAAGTATGAGTCAGAAATGGGATAACCCCGTGCACTTTGAGACCTAATCCACTCCACCTCCCCCCCCCGGGGGGGGGGGGCACTGTCTTTACAAGGTGGACACCATGATAGGCCTATGCTCGTGTATAACAACGCGTAAAAGGGGTTGTTTTCACGGACGGGTGATGTACGCGCGTACAATTTCGCAACGGGTAGACCTCCGGGGTAGGCCTATAAAGTACTTTCAGAAGAAGGGTATCTCTTCAGATTTAAATACTTGTCTTGTTTAGGGTATTCTGGGATCGAATGATCCCTAACATGGGTGAGCCCCCCCCCCCCCCCGGCTTGTTCTAAAAATTCGGGTAAGTTCCCTCGGGTAAATTCCGCGTGGATGTCCGAAGCTAGCCAGCCAATTTTCCTTAGGTGTCTTTCAAAACAAAGCTAACAAAGAAATCACATCTATACAAAAATGTACATTATACACGAGCGGGCGCGGCGTGGGCGCGGACTACTGGCCCTAAAGCATGCATGCGCCATATATCAAAAACTAGAAAAGAATGTGAAAATCTGATAGCACCAACGGAAAGAGCAACCTGAAATTACTCTGATAGTTACTCTCTATTTAAAAATTGAGAGAGGAGAATATCATTTAATAGATGTATTTATTATGACCTTGATTATCTTCTTTCTTCTTCTGTAATTAATAATAATAATAATAATAATGAAATAATAATATAATAATAAAATAATAATAATAATAATAATAATAATAATAATAATAATAATAATAATAATTAATTATTATAATAATAATAAATATATAATATATTATTATAATTATTATTATATAATAATTATATATAAATAATAATAATAATAAATAAAATAATTATTATTATTATTATTATTATTATTATTATTATTATTATTATTATTATTATTGTGATTATTATTATTATTGTTATTGTATTTGGCATCGTTCAACATACAATAAAAGAAAATATATTCATCTGAAGTAAACTCATAATCAGTTGCTGGTGTGCATGTCAGTGATGCCAGGGTAAGGAGGAAAAGTGAACTTAAAGGTAAATGACATGATTGGGGGTAGTCCTCAACTTGGGGTAAAAGCTATTTGATATAGAATACAGTAAACTATGCAGGGATTCTACCGTGAAAATGTTGTAGTCAAAAGTTGACTCATTTAAAATAATGTCCATCAGTATGCCTTGTTGTAGTTTAGCCTTCTATGGGAATTAAAAAATTAAACTGCTGGCATGTTCATGCTTGATTCAAGACAAATGCTTTTATCGTAGATGACATTGTACGATCGACGCAGGGACATCGCACCGAGGCTGTGCGCTGATTGTACAATCATCGTACGATATCGGGAAAAGCCTCAGGTCACAGTTGACTGCGTATACACCGTACGATAACTTTATCTGCGATTTATCGTACGATTTTGGGGGCATCGCAGATGGTGACGGGCTACGACGTATGTACGAGCAATGTCCCTACTCAAAAGTATTGCAACATACACTATGCATGCATTTTGAATTGAAGGGGTCTTTCTGTAATAATGTCCTAATAAAGTTTGTTATTGGAAAATAACAAATTATTTGAAAATAAATCAATAAATATAATTTACCCTTTTTTCTCCAAGGCAGAGAGATTATCAAATGCCGGCGCACCCACGACAGAGGGGCTGGAACCAACATTAATTCGCCTCCCTATAAGGGTGGGGTGTTAATTCACACTAGCATCGTAATTCGATTTCATATTTGCCGTCAAACGGTTTTTATGGTTTGGAAAGACTTCCTACTAACAAAAAATGTTAATATGTTCCTTTGATGTTGTCTCAGAAAGAAGACACCACGCCGCGAAGAAGAAAGCGCCTCCTATCTTCATAAGACAGTGAAATAGGAGAATAAGGCTACTAATTCAAGATGATGGTCTTGATGATAAAAAAATATAACTTGAACATGTCCCCTTGTCCCCCCTAGATTTGCGCCCCTGCTCTGACCTCAACCCTAACCCTAACCCTAACCCTATCCCTAACCTTAACCCTAACCCTAACCCATGCACTAACCGTATCCCTATTCTGAACGGGAAAACCCCGTGGAAAACCAATGGCATACATAACCGTAACTCTTTGTCTTCTGAGATATTGTCACCGGAGCAACTGTCGCCGGAGCAAATGTCGGACCACCCTGTATACTTACCTGTAGATATCCCAGCAAACATAAAGCACATCGCACACAGAACGAAATATATTACCGTCATACTTTTTTTCTCATTTGTTGTAATAGATCGACGTTAAAGAAACACTGAAATTCCAAACTTTGCTGTGTAGGCCTATTGTCTCCTTGCCACATATACCACTAGCTTTCTATGGACCCAATCTGTTTTTGCTTCTTATAAATAGACGTCGCGCCGCGGCGGGGTAGTTATCATAATGACGCACATCTTGTACCCATTTCCCTGACACTCTTTCCAGTGTGAACATATTGTTAAACGGACGGGCGTTTTCGGGCGGTCTAGGAAGTAATAAGAGGGGCGGTTTCGGGCGGTTCAGGTGCTAAAGGATTAAATAATATGATTAATTTAATGATCAGAACACAGACTAAAGTCCACAGCGGTGTTGTTTCCTTGTTAGGACAATATTCATTACGGGGTGCAAGAGAATGAGAACTTTTTTTTTTTTTAATACGACATGCTTCGAAAACTGTTAACAGAGTAATAGCAATAAAGAACATCGTTTGCAACCCCACCTATCATTCTGGCTTAATAACTTGTCATAAAACGGGTCACATAGTTGTAGTCATGATGGTAGTGCAGATAGCATCATCATTATCATTATCATCATCATCAGTAGTAGTGGTAGTAATAGTGGTAGTAGTAGTAGTAGTAGTAGTAGTAGTAGTAGTGAATAGCATAAGGAATAGTAGTTGCAGTTAGGGGCGGCTCCAGGTTAAAATCTTTGGGGGGGGGGGCGAATAGTACTCGATACTGGCTGTTGACGTATAAAAACAAGACAGTCATCAACACCATCATCTACAGGAATATCATAAACAATGACCCGTCTAAGTTTCCCTACTTTCTTCAAATGTAATGCAACATTGTTCCACACTAATGGAATTAAAATTTGTTTTCTTAAAGTCAGTATAATTGTCAAACCCTCTCGTCTTGATCAGTGTCTAATCAGATTTCCTTCTGTTGAGGTTTAGTCAAGTTATTATCCCAACACTGCCTCAATGCTTATTGAACTCAATGATTTGGATTTTGTGCCGACAAATTAAGTTTTAGTCCCAATTTCAACCGCTATGATGATAAAAAAAAACTGTGCAGAAGTATACTTTTTTGTTAAATTTGTGGAAATTATATCCTTCTCTCTCGTCCAAATGGTTAGTTATAACAACAACAAGGCGATTCATTTAGGTATTATTTTTTGCCGATTCGAAACTACACGACAAATTATACCCACTCAAGAAGGTTTCGATGTTTTAAGGCGGATGACAGCACTGCCCTTTTAAAATATAACTCGGGCAAATTTATCAATGGGGAATAGGCCCTAATAAATTACCCATGAAATGATTGAATATACGTTGTTTTAAATTTCAGCAAAATACTGCAACAAAATGGACAAAGTGGACATTTTTGTGTAGTGTTTAGTTTGCATACACGTACATTTATTGTTCCAAATAAAAAAAACCCAACTAATTATTAGTGATTACTTCAGAAATACTCATAGTATTATTATAAACTATGTTTCCTATTTCACGGCATTATATAGTCAACTATTACACACACACACACACACACACACACACACACACACACACACACACACACACACACACACACACACACACACACACACACACACACACACACACACACACACACACACACACACACACACACACACACACACGCACACACACACACACACACACACGCACACACACATATGTATACATTATTTATCTAATCAATTTTTGGGAGGTAGTTTCCTCTCAATTGTATAAAGCCAATTTACACTATACCTACGTGCGTAACCCCTTTTCTTACTAAGGTAGACGTGGAGTCTGAAAGTATATTACACATAAAAAAAATATATTATTTTATCGTGTTTCATTCGAAGACAAGTGATTTTACATAATTTACTTTATTTTACAGTAGTCATATAAACAGACAGACTGACAACCAGGTTCATGACATGGATTGATTGACCCACGTCTACCAGAAAACGAATCATATCTATGAAATACATCAACAATATTTACACAATGCAATTCACATATTTGTAAAGCTTATCCACCCTGAATACTCATGGACAAACATTTCAATTAATATTTGACTCAATGTCAACATGTGAGTCATGTTGAAGATTCGGTCATTTCGGATCTAGGCTATGCTATGGATCGTAATCTCATCATTGAACTCTGGACCAATATAGATCGTCTTGTTGTATTTAGACCAAGGAACTGTACCATTAATATTGTCCTGGTTCGCCAGTGACGTAAAGGGTGAAAACTATTTGGGGCTGTAAAGGTTTATTGGTAGTACCCTCTGAATTACCAAAACAAACAAACAAACAACAACAACAACAACAACAACAACAAAAACAACAACAACCCAGGGCTTCTGACGTCAGCCCATGACCTAAACTAATACGTCATTCTCCTCCCACCAAGCCTCTGGCCCCAAATTAAATCAAGAAATATTCAAATATCGCATTTAATAAGGTCCTTTTTTAGTATAAATTACACAAACACACAGACAGAAGAAACATAGACACACAGGCGCAAACATAAACACACATAGATCTTTATGTATCTATCTATCTATCTATCTATCTATCTATCTATCTATCTATCTATCTATCTATCTTACATCTATTTATCTATCTACCTATCTACCTATTTATCTATCCAGCTTACTATATATCTATCCATCTATCGGTCTATCCATACCTATATCTATGCATATAATCTGTATCAATATAGATCAATATAAATTTTCAAAAAGTATAACAAATGCCTACACCTATGTCTTACCAGGGAAAACATACAAGGGGCGCGGGGCGATTTAAATCACCATGCAATTTAATTTTCCCAGTTAATTAACATATAAAATTTCTGTTTAAAATGAAGGGAAACGGTGATTATTGTAATAATGTTTAACTATTCTGACGTAGCAACGCAATGGTGGACAGATCAACATTAAATTTGGGCTTGCTTCGTAATGGAATATTCAATTTTCTAACCGAATACTAAATAATGATTTTTCTGTTTACTTCTTAATTTGTTTTGCATCAGAAGCAGACAAGTACACTTCTATTTTTGTTGCATCTAATAACGGCAGCCCCGAAAGTGTCAAAAAATATATTTATTAGTTTGTTGATCAGTTGACAATACCATGAGTGAAAATAGCTGGCAGCAAAATAACTTAGGACAGTTTGGTTATTATTATCCATGTTTAGAATTCTGACTAATTTTTTTAAGTTGACCCCTCCCCCCCCCTCCCCCCAAAGAAAGAAAATGCCGAATTGGCCAGAATGGTGCAAGTGGAGTTAATAATATTTGTTCTAGATTTAGCATTATGGATTTTGACCAGAATGGTAATACTAATTAGTTTTGCCTCCCCCTCAACCGAATGGTGGGATATTGGTTAACAGGAGGGTTATTTCTTGTATTCAATAATACTTTCACGTATAAAGGTTTTATCAAAATATCCTTTGATATTTTATTATATACATTTATCATTTTTGACTGAAAAAATGGTCTTTTTGAATAAAATATATATATAAATTTTAGCTCTAAAAGTGAGTCACATCCGAAAATGGTACAAACGGGTTTTTGTCACACATGCAGACATATACATGGACACACACTGACAATAAAAGACACATAAGACACATAAGACACACACGGACACACAAACACATACACAAACAAAACAGACACATACAGACACAAACATACACACACAGACACAGAGATAGACACACAGGCTCACACAGACATGAAGATATACGCACAAACGGACACATACAGATATACACAGACACATGCAGACACATACATGGATACACATTGGCAAACACAGACACAAACAGACACACAAAGAGACACATACAGACACCCACGTAGACACAAACACTGACAAACACATATGGACACATACAGACACACGTACACACAGACACACACAGAGATGCACACATCCCGTATACACGTAAACCCATACTCGTATACCCACACCTAGGCCCACTACCAACACACAGGCACACACAGACACACACATACAGACACACAGAAACGCACACAGAAACACAAAGACACATACACAAAAACAGACACACACGCAAACATACATAGACAAACACACACGCATACAGACACATACATTCACATAAAAAGGCACATACAGACATATACACACATATTATGCGAATATACACACACGAACAGACACAGATATATGACACACACAGACACACATAGACACCCAACACACATGAACACACAGACAGACACATACACAGATATACACACGCAGAAAGACATCCAGAGACACATGACACATACTGACATACAGATACAGGTACACACGAAGAGAAATACACATATGTATCATCTTTATTCGCACATATAAAAATGACATATTTACATACATATAACGTTGGAAAAGGAAAAAAATATATTTGAACATTCACAGAGAGAGAAAAAATATCAAATAACCATAAAAATACACATCTGATAAAGGCAATAGGGCGGAGGGCCGGAGGCCCCTTGACCGCTAAAAGCCATGAGGGCGCTATCGCTGAATAATTCCAGATATTTTAGCATATTACAAGTGAATGTATGAATATATTAACAAATTCAAAGTTAAGTTAAACAATAATTATATTGCACTGCAGGAATAAAAGATAAAGATTATTGAAAAAGGGTGAAATTAGCGCCACCAGGCTCCCAGCAGGCCCTGGGCCTACGCCGTCCCACCCCCACAGGCATCAAGTATATCATATTAAACACAAGAAATCAATTAATTGTTGCAGCTTGTCATCATTAACACTTTGGGTGCTGGGTTGTTTTTTGAACTTTTGTGTATAACCTTACAAACATGTACGCTTTTCTACAAAAATCCAAATGCTGTCGAGACAAGACATTTTAACTCATTTAGTTGATTCAATGTGTCTTCACTTTACGATAATATTACGATGAACTTCAGTGACGTTTGTCGTTTAAATTAAAAAGTATGGCACTGATTGTCTTCTCGGCGCACCGGTGGGCCAATAGCACCCAAGGTGTTAAACAAGTCACACATCTTAATCCCGTCCCTAATGAAATCCTTCAAAATCTCAGATTTACATTGCAACTCATTGTCAATCCATATCCTATTTGAGCCATCATTACTCTACTTATCCAAAATACTTGTAGCTTCCCTCAAGTTACTACAATAAAAAGATGTACGATTTAAACAAGATATTTGTATTTTGATTTCAAGAGTTCCGACCCATGAAGGGTTGTCTTATTTTGAAAATTCTTAAATATATTTACTAACTTTTGCTCAGGAGGAATATTGTCAGATAAATATGCAACAAGATCACAGTGAGTTCTATAACTTATTTTCCATATTATTCGGAGTGATTTTCTCCGCTCAATACAAATATCTTTGAATCCCTTACTCACAACAGACCAAATGGGAAAACCATAAAAACTGCAACAATACTGTTTAAAAATACGACACTGCAGTGAAGAGTGAATATGCCCAAAGTCAGCTCTAAACATGTTAAAACTTTTCCAAAACTGAGCAATAGCATAACGTACAGAGCTTTCTGGTCACTCGTACTTACATAATGCCCTAAATGTGTAGCGTTTTCTGAATTATGAATTAAAGTATCATTCACAGTAACTTCACAAACTTTAGGCAAATTGCCTCTTCCTTTAAATATTAAAAACTGACACTTATTTCCATTGAAAAATATATCATGTTCATTGGCATACTCTGTGCATATATCTATTAGTTTCTGTAATCCCTTCTTTGTTGGAGCTAACGATCACAAATCATCTGCATATCCAATACAACCCGCATAATTATTACCCAATTTACAACCAATTCCACTCTCTTGAATTTTTAAAAACAAATCATCTACATATACTAAAACATTACGGGGGAAAAAAACCTCACCATGTTTCACACCATTCTGTCCTGAAAATTTATCTGAACACTTTGTACCCCACCTTACTTGTAAACAACAATGTGTATCCACTCATTCCACTGGTATCCAGATTTAACAAAACTCTCAAAATTAATGAAGAAACGTTCCTTCGGAATAACTTTCCAAATAATTTTGAATAATTCACACGGTCAAAGCCTTTGATGCATCTAATAACATAACGTACACATCACTCCTATTATAATTACACGAATATTGTGAAATTATTTCGGACATGACAAAAGTACATGGTGCGGTTGATGAATTTTCTTTAAAATCAAATTGCATATCAGATGTCAAATGATTCTTATCCAATAAAATGACAACCCAATCAAAATAATACTTTCCCAATTATACTGCTGAGAGTGATAGCTCTATATTTTCCGAACAACGCAGTGATTTCCTTTTACCTTTTGGTATAGGAACCATAGTGCCGCAGGACATGTTTGCTGGGCAAACTCCACCATGAGTTAACATACAATTAAATAAACACATTAACCAAACAACCAAGGAATTTGTACAATTTAAAACATGATCAGAGCACATACCCTCCTCACCATCACTCTTGCCATTGTTCAATTTATAAATAGCTTCTTTAACATGATTAACATTTAAAACACTTCTAACCTCTTACACCTTGAGTTTCTTATCAATTTCTTGTTGAATCTCATCAATTTCATATCTTCTTCTTCTTTCGTATGAGGTAGTAGCACCAGATAATTTCTTGGAGCTAGGTGAGCCAGTTGACTTGTGCATCCATTGGGCTAGACAAGTCAGTCATCCCGTCAGGGGTTGTAGAACAGGGCAGTTGTAGATTTCATATGACTTTAATTTATTTTAATTTCTCTCAACTCTTAATTTACTCAACCGGTGCTGCTCAGCAATCTCACTAATACGTGGACAACCTGCATCTTTCCAGTGGTCATGCCACATGAGAAATTCTTGCCTCAGAGGTTCAACAAACTCACTCCAACCAGGAATGTTTTAACTTTTCTCACCTATTTGGTTACCTTTACCGTTACCAGTCATGTGTTAGCTACCTTTTTTGTACAATAATTTAGCTTGTCATATGCTTTGATGGAAGGCTTGATATGCCAATTCTTAACAGGTACAAAGGCACATCTGAAATTTGTAAGTAGTACAGATATATAACGAAAAAAAAAACTCTCTGAACAAAAAACAGGTAACACACTCTCAAAAACTGAAATAAACAAGAAGAATATATTCATATTTTGATGTCGTGTCGAGAAAAGTACAGCATTCACGTTAAAACAATGAAGGACACAGCCGTAGCAACACCTGCTAAAACAACGGTTATCTTCGCCGAAATTTGGAAACCAGCACCGCCATCATCTATGCAGATAAAATACATGTAGGTAGAAAAGAATGATATGAAGAAATAAGTATTTTAAATTAAAAAGCTAAATGACTGAGTACCATATACTATAAACTTAAAAATTATCACACAAAATTTGTCTGAAGAGAGAAAATGTATATGAAACAATGCATTTCAGAGACATATGCCAAACAAACATATTTCTGATAGGTCACAATAATATACTTTAGATTGTCGTATCTCAGTGAGTTTTGCTGCATGAGGAAGAATGTGATGTGTAATCGCCACCATTCTTCTGTTTTGATGTCCTACCTCTGAGATGATCTCAGTCAATCTCAGTCACCTTGACTATCATCTCCAAATTTAAATAGGTGACTGAGCTTTAAAAGCGTGTACGCTGTAAATTAAAATACTTTGTGTGTATATAAACGCATAAAACAAACGGGTTAGATCATTCCACCTGAAGAAACAAATCTGAAAACGCTTGTGGAAATCAACCTCAGAATATTTTTTATTCTCGAAATGAACCTTATCTTTCTTTTACTAATATATATATAAATAAAAATAAAAATAGAAATAAATATATATATATATAAATAAATAAATAAATAAATAAATAAATAAATGAA